>MU150307.1:91210-105071 GCA_015584075.1 Collybia nuda
GAGTGTTTCAACCAAGTTCGAGTTTACGGAGCAGCGTCCCGAAGCGATCCGCAAGCAGAATAAGGTGCGTCCGGCGTTATTCCTTCACACCCCTTGTAGTTGAATTGATAGGTTTACTCTCATAGGACTTGAGGCACAAGCAGAGCGTCTCTACCAAGTTCGAGTACACGGAACAGGATCCTGAACATCTTTCGGGTTGCTCTTCGGGCTCGGGCTGTGTCGTGCTATGATTTCTTTCGTTTGTCCTTCCCCCCTGTCCCTCTATCTCTCCCTTTTGATTTTCGGGGACCATGGTCCCACCATCTTTCGGGTTGAATCTCAGGCTCAGCTGCTTTGCGCCATGAGTTTTTTTAATCTCTGTCCCTTCCATGTCCCCATCATTCCGTCTCTCTTTCTCTTTTCGTGGATCATTGTCCCACCCAAATCGCTTTCGTTCTTCCCTCGTGATCATCTTCCCTCTCCCTTGCTTCCATATTCGCTTCCAACGCCCAACCACATTGTAGATTAATAACCAAGATATGTAAACTGTACATGTATAAATAGTCTTGTTTGATTGTAGTTATGCAGTAACATCTGGCTCGGTTTCCACACTTGTGTTAATTAAAGAGAGATGATCATTTTCCGGAAAGTAGGTGTTCAGGAATCTTTGAGGTGTCATGGAGGGAGGGATGGTAACTGCGGTCGATCTATCCTGGTTGTTTGATGATAGTGGGTGTTGTCTGATTATAACCACGTTCTGAATTGGATCGTCTTTGGGTAGTGCAGGGCGTTTTTCTTCAGAGCATCAGGACACCGGGTAATGAAAATCCTAAAGGCGCCAGGGGGGTCCAAAGGGCCGAGGGGATGTAGTGGCGGGTGAGGGTGATCAAGTCAATCATCACCGCGAAAAAATCAAGTACACGAATTGATATATTGGTCGACAGGTTACTGACAGACAAATAAACATCCGTTCCGCTGATTTGTCCCTCATTTAATACGAGCCAGATGTTATCCTGCGATGTATCATATTTCAAGACCTGACAAGAGGATCTTTCCGAGATGTTCAAAATCAGCCTATGTAGTTATTATTGCAGGGAAGTGGTTTGGGCATATCTCAACCTGGCGTGATATCAAGATTTTGGGCCCAGAGGAGTCGGTGTGTTGTTGGGGAGGTACGCATGGAAACCCAAATGAAGAAAGGGTAATATTTGAAAATTATAGTGGTGGATATGGATACGAATTTGTTAGGGTCTTGTCATTCGTCAGCCTAGAATGTGTAATCGGGGGGCATACTATCAGGAAATAGAGGCACTAGGCTACCCAACACCAGGCGTTCGAACGAAATAGATCCCAGGGGGAGAATGAAACGTAGTGGTACATTTTCGAACAAATCGTCATCGAGGGCTCATCGGACCGATCCGCCAACGAGAGACGGGGAAGGGGGGCTGCGATATAGATATGCAGAGTTTTCTTCGTTGATCTTTTATCCAATCTTTGGGGCCAATTTCCTCCTGCGATATATCATATATCAGGCACTGAGGGGGAGATTTAATTGAAAAATTCATGGTCGGTCTACTGAAATTTCAGCGGCGGATAACACACATCAAACATACCCTGCCTTGACGCGTTGACGTGATAGCATCAGCAAAGTCAGGGTCGTCTACCATCGGCCTCGGTGAAAAAGAGGCGGGCTTGGTGGGGAATGACAAAGTCAATAGAAAGTCACACAAAAATGGAAATTCAAAATCATAATTTTATTAAATTTCAGTGTGGAATTGGCCATTTACAATGAAAAGATGGGTTTTAACTACTTCAGGATGGCTTCTGACAATTACATTTGGATGATGTGAAAACTCACAACTAAAGTTTGACTTTATTTTTCACTGAGCATCAACTAGGTAGTTCTGTATAGATTAAGTGATATAGCCATTGCAATGCATGGCCAGTCCAAGTTCTATGATGAAAAATGTAAGTGCAAAATTAAGATTAAAAATAGATGATAAATATTCAGGCATGGTCATAAAATGCAGAAACAGCATACTTTGACCTGCAAGATGACAGATTGGTAGTGTCTGTAAGACACCCATAATGTATAAGTAATGGCCCCGTTGTAATACCATCATGAAACCATATTGTGCCATCTGCTTGAATGATCCTGCAAGTAAAATGTTCATTAGAAAAGTAAATTATACCTCACAACTTGTATGTTTGGGAAATTCTTCTTCTTATTGGTATTTCAAGCTGGTGACTTAAGTCAGGTGTAACTCTTGATACATCAAATGATAAGAATAGTGGAGAACTTACAAAGTGTGTCATCCTTGTTAGATTAATATTGCAGGGTCTACAGGTACTACCTGCTCCTGTCTCCAGATGTCTGTCAATATAGTTCTGTATGTCTCCACCCAAATTATCCAGTAATATTAACTGACAATTTGATCTTGAAGTCTCCAAACAAACTACTTGATGTCTTGCTGGACACTTCAGAGAAGACAATGAAAAATAGGATGTAATGATTGTAAAAGAATATCAAGGACACTATGGACACTACTGTATTGTCCCCAGGGAAACCAAGTAGGATTGTGTTGGTAAATGGATGTTCAGAATTCATCTCTAATTATAACAAGACAAAGAGCTGGGTGATTTTTCCCCCTCATAAAACCAAGGGCCAAAGGTCCCAAAATGTAGGATTTAGTGTGGTAAAATCAACAGTATCATTGTTATCAAGCCAAATATCATGAAGAATAATAACTACCGTAGCATAGGCACAATTGTGTCCCTGCAGGCCCTGCATATAATTGTTAGCTTTGAGTGTTACTTGGCTGGACTGGAACAAAGGAATTTTTACTAACATGCTCTTTACTTTTTGTATATTTATCAACAAATTTCCATGGAATATCTTGAAAAACCCAGCCAAGAAAAGGGTCATTCTCATGCCATTGGGCAGAAGGATGAATAAAAGGAGGCATAAACATAGGGCCTTTACATTTACAGAATGAGTCAATTAAAATATTTCTAAAACATGCATCATGCATCCCTTTGGGAAGTTTTCTAGTAAAGTGAAGGAGAGTAATAGTATCTAATAGTTCCAATTCTAGTCAGTGCTAGTATGAATATAAACCAATGCCAGGTAGTGCTGCAGGGAATGACTAAATGGATGCCTGATGGAGGAAACAGATGAAGTTGCAGTGGAGCAAGAACCAGTACATTTAGAACAACACTAGTCAGGTACTAGTAGCAGTGTCAGTATTAATGAAACCCAGCAGGATACACACTTATAACATTGACCACATTGCCAACCGTCTTGTGTTGGCTGTTGCAAGCACAGCATATCCGAGTTCGAAATTTTTGAAGAGCTATAAGACAAACAAATGCAAGCACCAGCAATGACCAAATGCCGCCGGGACTTACCGCAGTGTTTATGCTAAGGTTTTCCCACAGTTTTTGCCAGGAGGAAAGACCTCGTTCTCATACTTCGAACTTGGAACAGGCCAAACAAAAATGTCATGTGACATTGTAACTCAGCTCAACACAGGATATAACAACAAAACAAGACATGAAGGTTGCATTTTTTGCAGACAATCAATAGACAGCTATGTTATAATAAAGTGTGTGAAGTGTGAGAGCAAAGTACAATGAGAAATGAGTGTAAAAATCAGAAATATTGAAAATTCACATGAAAAGTTTTCAATTTTTGTGAAGGATTAAGGTTTCAAAGCATCTACCAAATGGAAAGAACTTCTTTCTATAAATAGAACCTGGAACTCTTAGCCAGCCATAGGATCATATCAAAGATCCTAAGTTTCCATGCCTGCATCCTTCCCATAACTACATATGGGAGCAGGCTCTGGCTCTATGAAGGTACTTCTATGGAGGGCTAATTAAGTGATATAGCCATTGCTAGGCATGGCCAGTCCAAGTTCTATAATGCAAATTTTAAGTGTAACATCAGTGTCAATGGATACTAGATAGATAAATGTAGTACATACACCATATTATAATTAAATTACAACACACAAAATTGCCAACAAGCCAAACAAGAAAAAGTACTTGACATTGAAACTTAGCTCAACACCGGAATTAATGGCAAAAAGGGACAGAAAGAGGGAGGTTGTTCAGCACAGCCAATAGATACCTACCTTAAGAGAAAGTATATAAAATCTGAGACTAAATCACCACGAGAAATGAGGGTATAATTCAATAAAACTGGAAAGTCATGTGAAAGTACTTTGATTTTTGCAAAGGATTAAGGTTTCAAAGTGTCCACCAAATGGAAAGAACCTCATTCTATAAATAGAACTCGGAACCCCAGTCAGGCCCAAGTTGAGTGGCACCTTGTGACCCCCCTTGCCCCAGTGGATGTGGTGCATATCAGCAGGGCATACAAGAGGGGGATTTTCAGTCTAATCCCAGGTGCCTTGGCCACATTTGCACCTCCACCTCTGTTACAGCTGTTGGGTCTTATCCTCTAGATTAAGACCTAATCAATCGGTTCGATAAGACCGAGGACAATAAGTCTGACGTCTATAGACTTCCTGATATAAAGGACAAGTCTGTCTTCTGGATCTGAGATACACTACCCCCTTCTAAGGCGAGTAGGATCGAGCTGAGCATCAAGTTGTAGAGAATAAGGTATATTCAGCTAGGTCAAGCTGAGGACTATCTACTACATTGTGAGGTATATATATAAGTATAAAAGAAGCATGATGAGTAATGCTTCTGAGAGGGATAAGCGCTATTGGTAGTTATAAATGGTGCACTGAGTAATAGTGTGAAAGGTAGATGTAATAATAGGATTGGTGGGAATGGAATGGAGGGCAAGAAGATGTAGGGGAAAGAGATAGTCCGAAGGTTAGATAATACGAGATAAGATAAGATAAAGAAAGGAAAAGGGAAACCGTAACAACCTCATTTGATTTTAGACTGGTAAGTCAACCATATATACCCTCTATGTACCAAATCTTCTAAAGTGCCTATATATATACATATACATATACAGTATATAACATGGTACAGTTGGAGCCTTAGTGCTATTGCAGTGCTCTGGTCTACAAACTCAGAATTACTCATGTACATAACTGCGGCTCTGGGCCCTCAGTCTATCGGGGTCAGGTATCCCGATACAGGAAACAGAACCCGAACCGGGCGTGGGAAACGATCATAGTCCAGAGACGTTTCTTTGTCCCAGGGATTGCGATGCTGCAAGACGGCGGTGTACCAAGAACCCTTGACACTGAACGTCAGGTTTGTGTTCCAAATGGATCTCTGTAGTGTCGTCGCCGTCTTGGCCTTTCCAACCACTGATATCGATGATAGCCAACAGGCCTCCTTTCGAAATTGAACTTGCCGCATCATCAGAGACGGTTACGGTGTACAGTGCATTTAAATCATCGAGAGATGTGTTACTTCTCGAAAGGAAACAAGAGTATCCGGAAACGGTACGAAACGGGCACCGAGCGACTATATGCGCCTGAAACATCCAATTTATCGGCGAGGATGGACCCACTGCGATGGATGACTTCGTATCGATACCGGGGGTGTGTTCGGGCCGCTAATCCCCCTCTCTTGCCTTTTCGCCCTCCTGATTAGAGTCTTTACTGCTCCTGGAAGTCAATCATGTCATCTAAGGTATGTCTGCTCACCTTAGTGGAACAGTTGACGCTAAATGTAGGTTTGTTCAAGAGCCGTCTCATAAGAGCGTACCAACTTGTAGTTTTGGGTTCGGGTGGTATGGAGCGCTTCCTCCAAGTCACCCCTCACGTGTACTCATTGCGTGTGATAGCCGTTGGAAAGTCTGCATTGACAATTCAGTTCATTCAGGGAAAGTTTGTAGATAAATGGGACCCTACAATTGAATGTAGGTAGCTCCCTTGGAATATTCTCATATGTAGATTATAACTGGGGTGGTTTGGGCAGATGCATATCACAAACCATATATGATCGGCGGCGAAGAGATTGTGATGCTCAATGTGCTTGATACAGCCGGGGGAAAAGAATACCAGTACGTACTAACCCCCCCACTTCGGCCCCACATACCAACTAACCAATACTTCTCAACTACAGGTCCCTGCGTGATTCCTACATCAATCGAGGCGAAGGCTTCCTCCTCGTCTACTCCGTCACTTCCCGCACGTCCTTCGAAGAACTCCGGTCATTCTACCAACAAATCATGCAGGTCAAAGACCAATACACCATCCCCATCGTCCTCGTTGCGAATAAGTGTGATCTAGAATACAAGCGGCAGGTCAGCAGGAATGGTAGGTCCCCGATATGGCTCCCTTCTTGAATTGTCACACTGATGGCGATTGCGTTTTTGTGAAGAGGGTCGCGACTTGGCGAGTTTATTTGGGTGCCCACTGATTGAGACATCTGCCAAGCTCCGGATCAACATCGACGAAGCGTTTGGGGCTTGCGTACGTGCGATCCGCAGGCAGAATGCGGTGCGTCTGGTGCTAGTCTTTCACAACCCTGGCAGTTAAATTGATAGGTTTACTTTCATAGGAATTGAAGCACTGGAAGAGTGTTTCAACCAAGTTCGAGTTTACGGAGCAGCGTCCCGAAGCGATCCGCAAGCAGAATAAGGTGCGTCCGGCGTTATTCCTTCACACCCCTTATGGTTGAATTGATAGGTTTACTCTCATAGGACTTGAGGCGCAAGAAGAGCGTTTCTACCAAGTTCGAGTACACGGAACAGGATTCTGAACATCTTTCGGGTTGCTTTTCGGACTCGGGCGGCTCGAGCTGTGTTGTGCTATGAATTTTTTATTTTCGTTTGTTCCCCCTCCCGTCTCCCTTCCCCTTTTCGGCATTCCATCTCTCGTTCCCTTTTCATGAACCATTATCCCACCCAATCGCTTTCGTTCTTCCCTCGTGATTGTCTTTCCCCCCTCTCGCTTCCATATTCCCTTCCAGTACCCGGCTACGCTGCAGATTAATAAAAAAAAGATGTAAATCGTACATGTATAAATAGTTTTGTTTGATTGTAGTTAGTTATGCAGTAACATCTGGCTCAGTTTCCACACCTGTGTTAATTAAGAGGGATCATCATTTTCCGGAGAGGTGTTGAGGAATCTTTGACGTATCATGGAGGGATGGTAACTACGGTCGATCTATCCTGGTTGTTTGATGATGGTGGGTATTGTCTAATTAAGAAAAAAGCAATATTTAGGGATCATGGTGGTGACAGGGGATGGAGGTACCAGGTGTTCCAACACCAGCCGTTTGAACGAAATGGATCCAGGGGGCAAATGAAACGCAGTGGTACATTCTCGAACAAATCGTCATCGAGGGCTCATCGGACCGATCCGCCAACAAGAGACGGGGAAGGGGGACTGTGATACATATATGTAGTTTTCTTCGTTGATCTGTTATCCGATTTTTTGGGCCAATTTCCTCCTGCGATATATCATATATCAGGCACTGGAGGGGGGGATCTATCTGAGATGTTCATGGTTGGTCTACTGAAATTTCAGCGGCGGATAACACCATGATAACATTAAATATACCTCTCCTAGACGTGATATCAGTAATTTAGGGTGGGTCTGGCATACCGGGAAGCCCGAACAATGAAAAAAAAGCTAAATTAGTACCTAGCAATGGAAATTATAGTGGTTTGGGTCATGGACACAATCTTGTTGAGGCCTCCCCCCCCTTTGATGATGGACGATGATCTTTTCGCATGGAAACGCGTTTTCGTGGAACCAGAGGGGTCCGTCTTCCATGGGGGCGTGAGTTGGGCGGGAGTAAGTGATCAAGGTTCGGACAGAGGCGGGGGCCGGTGTGTAGTCAGGGCACATATCACTGATGAACAGACCAATATAAGGTCGGGGAAGCGCAAAACCTTGTACGTGCGTACTAGTAAAGAAGGTCTTCTGAGTGGTTGGATTTGCTGTGCTAAGAGAGGACGCATATATGCACTGTATCATGGCTATTTTGGAACTTGAAGTGATAAATGAGGATGTTTGTTGATCTTGTTGGTACTTGGACACATATATATGGGTTTGGATGGCGATGAGAAATTAATTAATTAGGCGTGTGTTGAATGTTCACCAAGTCGTCATTGGAAGTGCCAGCCTCAAGCACGGACGTGGTCTTATAGGGTATTAGGGCGCGTTCAGCGGGGGTAATGTACTACTATCACGCTGACGAGTACGATAATCAGTGTCGAAAATATAGAAGAATGGATGGGGTTGGATATGAGGGGTGTAAGGAACAAGTTTAAGGCAGGTGACGGGTGAGGAGGTTAGAGACCGATATATGGCCGGGACTCTGGGTATGAGCATTGGTATAGCCAATTGCTGTATTTCGTATAGGTGTATCGCATCATGGTGCGCGCGGGAGGTGTTGAAATTTAATGGCAGGGTCGACTTCCGATCGTCCGCAAACCGAATAATAAACGGCATTACGCAAGAATCCGTATTTGTACGACCGAAATTGCAGATCACAGCAACCCCAAGTTATAAAACTAGGACTAAAACTCAACGGCTAACAGCAATAACTAAAGGGGTAAGGTACAACAGAAAAAGAATACTCGCGCTCGCGCTCAATAAGCTATTCAAACCCATACGCAACAATGAGAAGAGAAGGAGAAATAACGTGAGGGAATATATGCGGTCTAGGGTATGTATGAGCGGGCGCCAGGCGAATGATGCAGAAGGGAAGAGGATGGGGGGGGGGGGGGGGATTCGGATTTTATATGGGTTCGGTTTCAGTATGGATTGAGTCGGTATGTTATATGGAGTTGATAAAAGAGTTGATATGGTATATGTTATGTTATGTCGGTGTCGGTGTCGGACCCGCAGGGGAATATGTACTATATAGTGGAGAATATGGATATTGGAAATCGTGGTGTATGCACAGGCCTGGGGACAAGTTTAAACGAACGTGGGTGTGCGCGGGGCACAGGGTGGGTGGGAGTCAGGGGTTGGTGGTGAGCAGAAGATGCGGAGGGCAAAGCGAGAGGGGCGGGTAGGGGTATTGATCACGGTAGTCGAACAACGAATAACGTGAGCAGAGGAACGAGCAGCAAGATGACGGAGGGTGGATAATCGATGATCGGCGAAACGACCACCAAGTTCACCTACCTGGTCTGACTCCAACTCCAACCCCAACAACACATCCCCTAACCCCTAAGTCTTCCTCGACGCATACATGACACCTAACGATACCCCCGCTGTTGCACCTGAGCCTGGTTCTGCGTCGGCATATACATCGCCCGATACCCCCCTGCCTGGGGCTGCTGCTGAGCCTGCTTATACTGTTGCCTCTGCCCTTGTCCTTGTCCGTGCCTCCGCCCTTGTCCCTGCCCCTGCACGCGTTTCTGCGGTTGGGCCTGGGGTTGGGCCTGATACGGAGACCGTGACTGGTACTGAGGTTGAGGTTGAGCCTGAGCCTGATGCTGCGACTGATGCTGGTGCTGAGACCGAGGCCTATACACCTGCTGCTGCAGCTTCGTCGCTTGTGCCTGCGCCTGCAAAAAGGGCGTGGACCGTTGACGAGCGATCAGGGGCTGTGGCTGGTATAGAGTTGGTGTTGATGAGCCGGGCGCGGGTTGGGTCGGGGGGAGTTGGGGCTGGTGCTGGGGTTGTTGGGTTTGCGGCTGGGGTTGCTGTGATTGGGCTTGTTGGGTTTGAGATTGTGGTTGAGCCAGAGGAGGTATCGGTGTTGCTGTCGGTGTAGGGATGGATACAGCCAGAGGCCCGGACCCAGGAGCCGGGGTGGGCTGGACAGTCACCGGAGACAAAGGGTATTGTAATCCAAGTTCCAGCGACGTAGAGCATGAGATCGTCACAGACGTGGACGCAGGCGTAAGCGTTAGTGTCGGGGCGGGTGTCGGTGCGGGCGTAGGCTCCGACGGAGCCACACATTCCGGAACAGTGTCTTCTCCACCGGCATCCTGGGTTATAGCAGCATTCTCGCCAGTGATGGGAAGAGCTGGATAAGCGTCTACGGTTTCTCGAATAACGGGGTACACGTCGACTGCTTCTGCTTTCCCGGTGGAGGAGATGTCAGCTTCGAGAACACATGTGCCTTTGTCGAGGTGGTACTTGAGCCCGTTTGGGTTGAGGTACGATTTTGTGCATCCGGGCGTCTGTCGAGGGATGAAGGTTAGTAAGAAGCCAGATTGCAGTAATAATTTGGATGGAGAGAAAGGCTTCGGTGGTAAAAGAAAAAGGCAGAACAGTGGAAAAATAAGAAACCTACCGGACACGCAAAGAGCTTCTCGCGCCCCTTGACTCTCGCCCGCCCACCAACACTTCCCCTCTCTTTCACCTTCCTTCGTTCCCTACTCTTCACTCCCGCACTTCCCCCCACTGCTCCACCCGAAGTAACTCCATACTGCCCCGCCCCCCGAAACACATCCCGCTCCCGCCCTGCTCCACCATACACCTCATGTTCGCCCTCCGCCTTCCGTTTCGTGCCCGCCCGCAGACTCTCAGCTGGTGAGAGCACCATCGCAGGCGATGGTGACGGCGACGGTGAAGGGGACACCGCGGAGCTCGAGCTCCCACTAGAGATGGACGGCTCGCGGGCGAAACAGGAGGACAGGATGAATGTTGCTGGGGACCCAGGCAGGGGTGACAGTGGGTGCGTGGTGCACACTGCCGACTCGGGCTGCATGTGGGTTTGAGGGTCCATGGCGGCGTTTTGTTGGTGCCCGTACCCGTGCTCGTGCTCGGGTGCGGGGACGAAAGGGTTCATGTCTGGCGCGTCGGGCCGCGAGAACAGGGCGCTGGTGCTCGTGTTCTCGGTTGCGATGGCCGCGTGGTAGCAATGCTCATACGTCGGGTACTCAAGTTCCGGGAGGAGGTCGTCTGGGAGCACGTTTACGGGGTTTTTCGAGCGAGATTCAGTGGTGTTGTGTAAAGGGGAGTCGAAGGGCGTGATGGGCGAGTCGGGCTGCGATGAACATGTTGAGGAGGACGAGGATGACGAGGAAGATGTAGGTGAGGGCGGAGTCGTAGTAGGAACGTCACTGTGGAGTTGCTGGGGCCGGAACTGGGCCGTCGGAGCGGTCGGCGGTTGCGGGGCTGCTGCAAGACGGAGCCTCAGACGAACATGCGGATGGGCGTGAGCGGGTCCAGCCTCGTGGTGAGCGATGAGCGCATGCAAATCGGCGTGCACCTCACCGCAGCATGTGAAGTTGCTACACTGCGAGGGGGCGGGCGTGAGACCATGAAATCACAGATATAAATTTACATATCATATTACTCACGAATTCGCGCTCGAGAGACGAAACAGATTCGACCTCGATATCCATGTGCATGTCGTGCAAGGGCGAAGACGCGGACCAGCAGCTCATCGACATCGACGACGGGTATTCAGCGAGAAAGGGGGAGAAAGAGGAGTGGGAAACAGAGCGAAACGCCACATTGCGAAATTTTTAGGATACACGGGTGGAAGCCTCGTGCCATCCTTCCCTGCTTCCCCTCCCATTCCAGGACGTAATTTGATGGGAGGACGTGATTGGAATGGTCCTTTGGAGCGGGGATTAAGATTCGGGATCGTCCCCTCAGGAACGAGCTCCAAACGAAATTCCTTACCGAATTGCGTCCGTGCTTCGATGTTCGACGATGGCGCGTTATATGCTGTCGTCACCTTCTTCGCCCCCACTTTCTCCGTTCTTTCACGTCAACGCTACTCGACTCAATGCCACGCCACACCGCACCCTTTCCCGCCCGTTCACCTGCTTGGTCAAGTATTCGACGTTGAACACTAACTCCGCGAAGACTAGTTAGAGTCGTTCTCGATTTGAAAAACTTCAACAGACACAATGGGGTCTACATGGCAACGTGGAGTAATTAGCGCAGAGCCAGGGCGGAGGCGGTCAGACGCAGGGACGGGATGGTGCTAAGCATTCGTACAAGTATACTAAGACCTCACGTGATCTGGCGCGTCGCGTCAATCCATTGCGGTGTAGCAAATAGAGTACTTTCGCAACTCAAAATTTCTAAAATTCCGGCCTTCTGATTGGTTGGGGGCTTGTGGAGCAGCCAATCAGAAGGCTAGAATCTCAAATTTTTTATTTGCAAAAGTGTTCTAATGAAACATTGTTTTTTTTTCTTTGTTTCAAAATTTACTTGTTTGGTTGCAACTCACCCTTATACTTATCATTATTGCACCACATCTACCAACAAAACTCAAAAATAAAATGGCAAGCAGAAGGGGAAGATATTTTAGATATGAATAAGACAGTAAGATTGCTTTGAGGATTTGCTTTTTAGTCATCTGATAAATAGCAAGAAAAGGTTTAGATGGGGATTAGAGTAGTTTTAGAGCTTTGAGAATGCAAAGAACAATGTTGAGGTTCATCACTGTGACTATGCATGTCACAGTAAAAGATCAAGAAGAGGCGAGTGTAAGGGGGTCTCTTGTTAGGTCCTATCCTAATTGTACAGACAATTATCACACTATTGTAGGTAGCACCTCATGCCTAGTGTCTGCCTTGGGAAACCTCAGCATACCTTCTATATCCATATGACCTACTCCTTACCCCTTTTTGTAGATAGTAGTTACCTCCTTACTAATGTGTTACACATGGACAGTTGCAGGGCCCTAGTGGGTCCATATTCCATAGTTACTCCATAGTTAATTCTATGATGTAGTATATAAGTGTCACTTTCCACCTAGTGGTTGGCATCTTTGCAATAAACTAGGATCGGGTCTTCTCCATAGACATAGTCCTTTGAGTCAGTGGTGCCCCCTTCCCTACTTGGTTGGATCTTGCCTTGTATATTGCCCTTCCCGTTTACACTCTGGACCACCCTGCCCCTTACAGTGAAACAATATAGACTTAGGATTTCCCCTACCAGCAAAGTTGGTCAACTTGTGATTGTGTGTGCTCTAACTTAGAATTGCCCTAACACAAACTTAAATCAGGCAATTCCTGCTATTTGTGTATTATGTATTAGTTTTGGTGTGTGTGCATGTGTAAGAGATTACATTTCATAGTATCATCACACTTGTAGCCTATGAGCCCCCTTTCATTATCAGAGTTGGTGATGTTCAAGTACAATGCTGGAGTGTGATGTTGAAAACAGGCAATCCCCTTACATTTGTACATATTTGGTAGCAGGCAAAAACACTGCCAGTGTGTTGTACCATATGCTACATTGTAACTTGTATATGACATTAGTGTCTGCAAAATAACACTATTACCTGAAATATAGATTGCAAGCTCTAGTGTCTAATATATACAGAAAAGCTGTCTATATAAATGGAACTAAACTACATTGGATGGGTGGGGGAGGCGTATAATAAGAACTTTTCCATTTTCATATCCCATTATTAAAGTGTGAGAATGAAATTTATAAGTGTGTGGATTCTGAAATTCAAAAGGGAGCCAAAGAACTGTGGCAGAACTTGTAACATGCAAAATAGTATGGTTCTTTCTGATATATTGGTATGGCAGGGAAATATAAGAGCTTTTGGTTGATCCCCCTAAAATGTATGCTGCTTCAGCAATGACAGATTGCAAGCTATGAGGAAAAGACATAAAATCATTAACACTGGTTTGACTGGGACTAGCTAAAAGAGTAGAGTCACCAGTTGACCAATCCCAATGCTTAATGACCCAACTGTCATCTTTTGTAGCAAGGGAAACAGGCAAGCCAGATGCATCAGAAACTAATTCTACACCTGTGACAAAATTTTTATGGCCCTCCAGAGTTGCAATGTGAGCTCCTGTGAGCCCATTCCAAAGCTTGGCAGTGCAGTCATTAGACCCAGAGGCCAGTCTGGATCCATCAAAGGAGAATGCAACACATCTGACCCATTCTGAATGGCCCTCAAGAGTTGCAATGTGAGCTCCTGTGAGCCCACTCCAAAGCCTGATAGTACAGTCATTAGAGCCAGAGGCCAGTCTGGATCCATCAAATGAGAATGC
>MU150307.1:105973-119504 GCA_015584075.1 Collybia nuda
AGAGCCAGAGGCCAGTCTGTATCCATCAGATGAGAATGCAATACTTTTAACCCAGTCTGCATGGCCCTCCAGAGAAGCTAGTAAGGGATTCCAATGTTTATTTCCATTCAATACTGTTGCTGCACCCACAATGCTATCTTTGTAAGTCCTATATATCTGACTTTCCTTTGGCATCCAAGGCAAAGCTGAATAATACACATGGCTTCCAGATCTTTTAATCACTTCATAGAATTTGGTGATACACCAACACCCATCATTTAGCACCTCTTTTACCTTTGGTGTGCTTGTCACCTTCCATTGAGTCTACAATGCAATATTAGCCAATCTACCAAGCACAAAATTTCCTTCTTACTAGAACATCCATTGCACTTTTCACTGCAGGATATACAATGTCCAGTTTTCCAATTAAGCTTAGAACCTCCATCCAGTGTAATAGATGGGTGAAAGCAAATTTCTCAAGGAAGGGAAGTAAATTTTCTGAATCACTGTGATCACATTTCTTCAAATGTGATGCCCAGTATATGCAAGCATATTTCAATTCTTCTGTGATATTTTTAGTTCTCTCATCCCCCATTTCAGCATTGGTTTTATATCTTCCTGGGCCCTGGAATCCATGCATATCTTGGTGGAGGTGTCTCTCCATTAGAGAAAAACAGAGTTGAGTAAGTTCAGCATGATGTTTTTGTGGAACAATGTGGAAGTCAAGGTCAGTACAGCGTGTAGTATCAGTGATAAAATCAGAAAATGATTTGTGGTAAAGCTGGGGTGCTTGGTTGCTACTGGCAGGTGCCATAATGGAATGTAATTTCTGCAATGTTATTTCAACATCTGAATCTGCAATATCCAAAAGCCTGCTCAGAGATCCCATTGACAAAGGGTCTTCTAGTACAACAATTGTACCTACAACTTTGTTGAAGTTTTTCAAGTATTTCTGATGTCCTCTCTTTGGCACAGAAGATCTCAATATGGCCAAGTACATTTGGTCTAGAGAACTTAGAACTCCATATTCTCCTTCTTGAATATCAATGCCATCAATCAGAGAATGAATTTGGAATGTTGGATCTTTCAAGTCTTTATCCAGTATGTATTTCACTGCAGTTGCTGCCATGATAAACAATATTCCACACTTTTCAACCACCAGTTCCAGTTCTCCATCAGCTGGCTCCCAGTCTCTCTTAATCATGTTCTTTACTTGCTCCTTTGAAAGGGCATATTTGAGAAACAGTTCAATGTCCCCTTTGGCAATTGAGGTTTCAATCTCATGCAGATAGAATGCCTGAAGTGGGGTCTGTAGGTCTTGTATCTGCTGGATGTATGATTCTGGTCTGGTTGTAATGAATATCTTGACATTAGACATATGCTGGACATATTTTGCCAGAATTTCCAAGATTATGCTGGCATCACTTGCCAAACACTCATCCAATGCATCAATCACCAGAATCAGTGGATTCTGGGCTATATTAGCCCTTTGGATGGGCTCCACTATAAGCTTCTTGCATTGAAGATCCAAAGTCTTGTGTAAAATATCAGGTACATCCTCCAGAGCTTGAGTAATTTGAGCAGCAAGGTCAGCATGATAGCAAGCAGACTGGAAGGCAAGAGTGGCAAAGAAGTGATCTCCACTCTTACAATCATCCATAGCTCTGGAAAAGAAAAAGCTTCCGAGAAGGAGATTTCTACCAGCAGCATGCATTGCAACTGTCTGAGCCACAGTTGATTTGCCAATACCAGCAATACCATAGAGGATGTAAATAGACTCATCCTTAGCAGAGTTATGCATCCAGTTATTAATATCTGTCAGTAATCTTTCTCGAGTACCTTGAAAGCAAGAAGAACGAGATTCACTACTCCTATAATCAAACCCAGCAGTTGCTGGTGTTAGTTTCTCCACAAGATTTGTCTAATTCCAAAAATGATTATATAATACTGTCAGCAATTTCAGCACTACAAAACATACCTTAATTGGTTTCCTACCAGCTTGTTGAATCTGATGAACTGTCATTGCTGTCCATATGTTGATGTTTACCTTGAATATATTGTCAATAATTCTGAAAAACCTCATTCATATCAGCTTACTTACTGAGTAGTATTCCATAAACTGAGATATCCTGTCATTCATATCCTTTATGATAATTGCATATTCTTCATGCATAAGTACACAATTGAATTTGCTTGACTCTAATTTATTTTCAATATTGGCTAGAATATTCTTGAGATCCCTGTAAATATAACAAAGTTTAGCACGGACAGTAGATTGACAACAAAGCATACCCTTCAAGGCCATTCAAGCTATCCACCAGTTCAGGTGGGATATCTGAGGATGCTTTTCCCTGCAAAGGATCAGTGATGTTCACTATAAGAGATTGACAACGGTTTTTGAGTGCTGCAAATCCCTCCTGGTTAGTTTTTGTAGTCTAGAAAAAATCAATCAGTATCCTCTCTCATACAAAGTAGCAGCACACACTTCGATAATACTAATCACTTTGATCATTGTATCGAAAATTCCTTTGACGCCCGGGATTGGTATCCCGCCAGCCGCACTGCTGAGAAGCCCAAGAGTACCTTTGACGAGAATCTTGGCAGTCTGCGCAGCACTGGCCCGGGAGGACGACCCAGCTTCCCCAAGGATTAGAGCCGGGGTGTCTACCCCGACAAGGTGCACCCCACTAGCTGCCGTGTTCGTTGTGGTTGTCGACTTGGATGTTATGCCGGATTGGTGACTCGTAGGTACTGGTAATACCGGAAGAGACTGAGTGTTTTGAGGGGGTGTTTGAGTTCCAAGATGCTGGGGGACGTTGGGAGGCACAAATGGTGGATGATCGGGAAATCGTTTGAGCCCAAAGCAGCGCTTGACTTTCTCTGAAACCTTGTTAATGAGCTGTTTCAGTAGCGATCGAGGAGGTGTGTCTGTCATGCTAAGTATAAGAATGTTATATAAGTGGTTTATAAGTTTAAGCTTGGGCCGATAGTTCTGGTTCGAAGTCAAAGCTTGAAATGCGGAAACTCTATCATGATTTGTGACATGGTCTTGACCACACCTCAACGCATCAATTTAATACTCTACTTGAACTCAGAGCCAAAGGACACCAACTTTAATGGGTACAATTATTCCGTATCCCACACGTGGCTCGGTGCTAAATCCAAGAGTGGATGAGGCGAGTGTTCAAGTTTAATTCACACTTATCCATTTCAGTCAGACCTAACCAAGGACACAATGCAGCCCAGAAACAATATTCTTTTTGCAACTACCTGCCTCTAAAAAACTCTTCTAACACCACACTCCAACTCGCGTCCTGCAGATTACCAAAGCGCGCCATTGCAGATGGTCCTTGGCTGATTGCATTATGGGGTACGGTTTCGAGAGACGAATTTTGAAGCTCTAAGCTCTCAGTGGAGGTAATCAGACCGCACTTATTTTATCCAACCTCTTCCTACACGTACAATGGTGTACAATCCCCCCTGTTCGGGACCGGCGCAAACTCGCGACGCACGAGGGTCGGGTTGACTAAAGCTGGACCATGCTCGTTTGCACCGTGGAAAGGGACCCCAACATGCGAAGCGAAAGTTACTGTAATGTCAGGCCCATCAAGCCAAGCAGGTGGCGGGCAAGGAATATTGTGAGGTGGGGCTAGTAAGGGAAAGGGATGGGAAAAAAGAGGCCTGCACCACAGATGGAATTTTGGTCCTACTCCCCAACAAACTCCCTACAACGAGTTGCTTTCAACAACATTTCTACCCTATATTACGGTGACCCAACCTCACCCTCTGTCCCAAGCCCCACTCATATCCTCCAAACCACCTACTCTGCCACCCAATCCAACGCGAACTCCCATCTGACGATTCGTGTAGGCTGTAGGAGTTGGTTATTGAGAAGCACGGCCTTCGTGTGAGTCTCACCCCCGCTGGCGATGGAGGCTCGGATTGGTTTTGGACTAGGCTAGCCCGAGCGCCTTATAATCAACGTCGGGAATAGCGAGTGCTCTTACAAAATTAGCCTCGAGGGTGTGAAACTTGAGCCCTCTGTCTAAACTACCTTCTCTTTTGGAATCCCCATCTCTTCAGGTACCTCAACCCGGGTTTTCAATTGCACGAGCGCTATTCAAACTAAAACTAACGCAAGGTCACATGTATCAGCTTTGATACCTCGTTCCTTTTGTCGAAGATCTTGTGAGATTTCATCAGGAGTCGCAGTGTTTGTGTAGTATCCAAAATGGCTTGTCTTTTGTGATACAAAACTGCATATGGCGTACGCCAAACCACATTCAAGAGATAACACTACGGATACGGCAGCCTCACGTCTCAGCACTATTCCAGGCTACCCACACGATGTACCGAACGACCCATGCACAATCTACTGAGTTGACATCCGGAAACAAGTATTTAGTGACGGATACGGCCTGACAAGAGAACGCGCCTTCGCTCCTACTCTTCGACTAGAGGCTGTGGGTGGTGGCTTGACATACCCTCTGATCCTGTTCCAGGGTACCAGAAATCTGAGCAGGTCAGGGATCTGTCGATGAGAGGCCGGGGGAGTGCTGAAAATTATGAACCCACCATCAGTGGTACTGGTGGCGGGATGAGAAAATTGTAGATCGAGAAGAGGGCAAGAAATACCTTGATTGGTCCATCGCTGGCTCTAACACCCTAACCAACTCATCCCAGCTGACGGCGGTGTTATCGCCCCCACATATACACCGCCGCTCCGCGTGCCCGTCCACCCATCAGTCCATCACTCCCCTTTTACACAGTTTAATATCCTTGCTTTACCGAAGTTGGAGTAAGCGTTCATCTGGTATGTATGGTGAGTTTGCAAATTTCCACATGTATTGAAGTGGGCGCTAACGAGATATAAACCATGTGAATGTAGTCTTTTTGGAATGATCATGGTTCAGTCGAGGGATCTTAGAATCAAGTGGATACATACCCTTGTATACGCGGACCGCCTTTTGCCTCCAAGACATATTCACCGAAAGCATTCTGGGGGTAGCATTGTTTTTTTCGGGGCCGCAAGCCCGTACACCGACATCAAATCATATACCTATTCCTCCTCGAGAAAATTTCGCGCTCTTTTGACACGTCCTCGAAGATGACAATATATGCCAAGCCCATTTCTGTGACACGTCGATTAGGGGCAGAACGTTGTACCTCTGACTCGGATGAGGTAGGCGCTAAGACATGGGACGAAGATCTGGTGGACACGAATGAGAATTCTCGCAATCGACATCTTAGAGCACGGATGCGGACGGATATGGGCGGGATGTCGCAGAGAATGCTTGGGGAATTGGAGTGGGAGGAACAACACGGAGAGGCGACTAATTATGGGGTCATCATCGGGTAATAGAGAAGTGGAGCGCTATTAATTGAGGTGGCCGTAAAGGAGGCAGGGTTTACGTGCAGAGGTCATCGAAGTGTATATAAAAGTTTTTAATGAAATCGGAGTTTGAGGGTGACCACCTTGGTAGGTTGGACTAGGTCTTTCTGGTCTACTAATGATCTACATAGTACGTCAGTCATGCTTTTTTTTTCCAACTCACCACCGAGCAACACCGTCACCATCACAAATCCAAAGATGACTACACCCATTGACATTTTGATCCTTGGCGCTGGCTGGACCTCCACATTCCTCACCCCTCTCTGCGACGTTCGCTCTATCACATATGCGGCCACCACACGCTCAGGACGGGACTCGACAATCCCCTTCACATTTATTCCCTTATCCGAAGACCCAGTCCCATACTCCTTGCTCCCCGACGCACACACCGTGCTCATCACATTTCCTATTGAAGTTCCAGGTGCCTCGGAATGCCTTGTAAGACTGTACCGAGAAAGCCGCACACCAGGGACGTGGATGAGCAAAAAGGGCGCAACATCATTCATACAGCTTGGGACAAGCGGGATCTGGGACGTTTGTACCTTTTTTCCTGATTTTCGATATGGCGGGCTGATAGTATTCTATAGGGTACGCGAAAGAAGCTCAAAGACCCTGGGACAGCTTTTCAACATACACCTAAACCCATCTCCGTGGCCCATAAATGGTACGATCGGCTTACACCCCATGCAGCAACTCCACGCGCCATAGCAGAAGACGAATTACTCAAACTCTCACCTGAAACACCAACAACGGTGCTCAACCTTGCTGGGCTGTGGGGTGGGTCGCGGGACATGCGAAATTGGGTGGGGCGGGTTGCGCCAAGTAAGGAGGTTTTACGAAATAAGGTGAGCATCCTCTTCCCCACTATGTGCCTCCCATTTTTTTTTACTCCTCGCTCTCCTTCATACAGGGCAGCATCCATATGCTCCATGGTACAGACCTTGCACGAGCCATACTCGCCGTTCACAGCAATTTCTCCAAGGCGTCCGGGGAGCGATGGCTCATCACCGATGGACGGGTGTACGATTGGTGGGACCTTGCGTCCGCATGGGGCGCGCCCACTGTCATTGATGATAGTGAACACAGGAGGGAGGGGGATGCAGTGCGGGGGCCACATGCACGTTGGGTGCAAGAATTAATGAAAGAGAGCGGTGTTCGTGCGCTGCCTCGGGATGTCGAGGCGCTGGGCCGGGCGTTGGACTCCCGTGAGTTTTGGGAGGTGTTTGGGCTTAGTCCAATCAAGGCACGGTTGGAGCGTGAATGGGGTTGTTGAAATTCAGTTGAATTGAGGCATGCTAATAAAAAATGTACGTCCATGTACATCCTACACCACCACTCTATTATCTCATTAGTGAATTCCTCACTTAGTAATTACTACTATCCTGTGCCCCGTCATAACTCTGTTGCTCCCATTCTCGATTACCTGGTAAATTCGACAACGCTTGCCGTTTCAATATGAAATCCGCAAGTTATCAGAACATATCCCATCTAACAGGAAAGTCGAAATTCAACGTTCAACTCCTGTTCGTCACTCGGAGGATTCTATGTCAGGTTTATTTGCCACTTGTGAGTCTGCTGGTCTACCTCCAGACTTGTGTCCCATTCTCTAATGTTTGCGCAGTAATCCATTTTGCGTGCTGTAACAAACTTGCAAACGGATCAAAACTGGTCTTTTCACGCTCTCCTCGCCTCGCTGTGTCTCCCCGACCCGTAGCTTATCACCGCACTTCGATGACCTCCGCACATAAACCCCGCCTCTCTTACAGCCACTCCAATCGATAGAACTCCCCTTTCTGTTGTCCAATGACGGCCCCGGAATCACTTGCTCTCTCGCGTGTCCTTCCTCCCCTCCCAAAAGTGCCACCCATCCTCTACGAAGTCCCTGCCTATGCACTCTTGTATAGTGGAATGTCGAATGCGAGTACCACTGCTCGTGTCAATTAAATCTCTCCTTTCTACGTCTTGGCATCCACCTCATCTGAATCAGCGGCACAGGACCTACCTTCCGCCCCAAATCGCCCAGATGGGGGCGGGTCATACGGAGCGAGTGGGAAGGGTGATTTTGCTCACCCTACGAATCGCAGTTCCACAAGTAGGTCTTTCTAGGTGGTTGCGAAGACGAGAAAATCCTAGGACCCGATGTCGCCCACCTCACCTAGACAGACCTCTTGGTCAAAGGTTCGGATCAGCACCCTTTAAGTGTACAGCCTAGGATGACGCTCGACATCCCGGAATGCTTCAGACGTGGTCCATACGGCCTTGGCTCGCTCCGCCGACAAGACATTGTGCGGGCAACCTGATGTGGGCCCTGGTCATGGTAGAGAGAAGAGGCCCCAGCGTTTTAACAATACTATTTGCGCCTGTATGTGTATGGACAATTCGATGCTGTCATTACTCGAGGACGTTGGACTGCGTTTTTTCTGGTTTACGAACGTGCTAGGGCTGTCGGCTGCCTTTTCGCAAGCGGGATGGGTATGAAATGAATGTATTGGGGTAATCTAAAACATAAAGGCGAGGACATGGGGAACGGATGAACGATGTGATACATCCTTTTTGGCCATGTCGTATATTGAATTTGAACGAGAATCAATAAGAGTCGGGTGACTAGTGGCGAGGAGGCAGGCATTCTATGGTGTATGAGTCGCCAACTGCCAGAAGATGACAGTGATAGGACCGTCGTGACAGTACGATTAGTGTTAAATCCTTCTGTACGATGCCCGAGGTAGAGTAGCCAGCGAAGGAGGCAGCGCCAGATATGTTCAGAAAGACACCAGAGCAATCAGAAACGAAAGTTAGGGATGGGTTCGGGTTTTACGACGAACCTCGTTTTAGCCTGGTAAAATTGCCTGACCCAAAACCACGACCCCACCCACAGTCCATATATTGTGCTTGTTTTTTTTCTCAGTTGGCAGCGTCCCATATTAAGGAGCTGGTGTGTTTGATTTGAGCGGCATCGAGAGTAATTTCTTCGGGGGACAGGTGCGACGTTGCTACAGGTGTTGTGTAAGTGCGAGTCGGCGGTTCAAGCTTTCAAGCTTAAGTGCCGCTACCTCGGCAAAAGATCATGTCAGCCATCTCTCACGATTGAATACCGCAAACACTCATCTTTCTACAACATCCACTATTCAAACCAACTAAATTCTAACAATAAAGATACCTAATCTAAATGGCAGAAACAACTCGTCCATCGTGGTTGAAACACCAGTTACGCAAACTCAAAGACAAGACCCTCCGCGGACGATCTCACGAGCGCCCAACAACTGCACAATTCGGACGTCCTGATCTTCCTGATCGTCCTTCGTCTATTGCACAGGAAGTGCTTCGGGAATTCAGCGGACACTCTGGGGTCTCTGCAATAGGACCACCCACTCTACCTCTCTCAACACCTGGACATCTCACAGCCCTTTCTCACGAATCAGCAGCGGGCATGGCGGAAACAGCTTTGGCAGGATCGGTTTCTCCAGCTCTCGCAACTACTCATGCACAGATAGAACCCAGATTGACCCGTGATTTCAAAGTGATCGCTAAAGGTACCTTGTGGGCTCTCAGTAGTGCAGCGGAAGGATTACCCATCCCGGGCGCCAAAGCAATCTTCGACTCTATTCGCAAAATTATTGACGTTGTCGAGGTAAGTGATCTAATTTCTAAATCAAAATATGGTGAGAATATTCTCGTAGGTGGCCCAAGCAAACCAAGACGAATTTCAGGGCCTTGCGAAACGGTGCCAGGAGCTCATGAGCACTGTCTTTGAGCCTATGAAAGACAAGAGTCTGCTAGAAATTCCACCTATGCTGCGAGATAGTCTTAAGAAGCTTGAAAAGTAGGCTCTGATATTTTATAACTCATCAATCCTGAGACTTACTTATTTTATAGCAACCTCACTGGTCTTTTGTCTGAAGTTGAACAAAAATTGAGTTTGGGTGTGCTCAATCAAGCTATTAACCATGAAGAAAATACAGCTTTGATCAAAGACATGAATGATCAGGTTCAGCACTTCCTGGATCTGTATAAAGTAAGCCTATATTAATATTGTTTCCTGTATTAATGTAATACTGCTATTTAGTTAAATATTAGTACATGGACTATGGTGATGCTCCAACAAGCTCATCATATTCAGGTTTTGGTGTGTTTTTACAAATGCTGATACCTTTACTTTCTAATATTTCCAAATATATTTTAGATGCAACTTAAGCAGGTTTTACATCAGGCCACTGCTGGGTATGATGACATAAGCAGCCTTGAGCGTTCTTCTTGCTTCTTAGGTACTCGAGAAAAGCTACTAACAGAGGTAAAAGCCTGGATTCATGATCCCAACATGGACAAACCTATCTATGTCCTCTATGGTATTGCTGGTATTGGCAAGACAACTATGGCTCAGACAGTTGCAGAATATGCTGCTAGTAGAAATATGCTTGGTGCTAGTTTCTTTTTTTCTAGGGCTAAGGAAGACCGTAGCAAAGGAGACTACTTTATTTCCACCCTTGCATCTCAGCTGGCTCAGTATGATGCCCATCTGGCAGATCATATTGCCTCTGCTCTACTCTCTGTTCCTGGTGCTCCATTAAAAGCTTTGGCATTCCAGATGAAACATTTGATTATTGAGCCCATTCAAAAGGCTAATCTATCCCAGATCCCAGTGATTGTAGTAATTGATGCCTTTGATGAATGTGAGCCAAATCATGCAAGAATTATCCTGGATATACTGGCAAAGGGTGTACAATCTATGCCCAGCTTCAAGGTGTTTCTCACAACCAGACCTGAATCTCACATTCAGGAAAAACTTTTGGTCCAAGGACATTTACTTCCTTTCCATCTTCATGAAATTGAGAAATCTGTTGCCAAGGGTGACATTAATTTATACCTGAGGTATCAACTTTCACAACAGCAGGTTACAAAAGTATTGCCAGAAATAGAATGGCAAGCAACTGATGCAGATTTAAAATCCTTGGCTGACCAATGTGGAATCATGTTTATTATGGCATCCACTGCAGTGAAGTACATTCTGGATAATAAATGGAAAGATCCTGCCCAACATATGATGCAATTACTTGCTGGTCTGGATATCAAAGAGGGTGATCAAGGTGTCATGAGTTCCTTAGACAAGATGTACTTGGGTATCCTAAGCTCTTCTGTGCCAGAAAGAAGGAGAGACATATATATTGAGAGGTTCCAAAATATCATGGGTGCTATTGTTGTGCTACAGGATCCATTGCCAATGGTTGCTTTAGCCAACATAGTTGGGATGGAAGAGTTACATGTAAAAACAACACTGCAGGATCTGCACTCTATTATAGCACCTGAGAGTCATAACCAATCACCACAGCTCTACCACAAATCATTTCCAGACTTCATCACAGACAAGAAACGTTGTAAAAATGAAAATTTCTACATTGATCCAGAAAAGCACCATGCTGAGCTTACTGAACTGTGTTTCAAAGTCATGGATGGAATGCATGCCAATATGGCCAATCTTCAAGGTGTACAAAAGTACATCAGTAATGCTGATATGGGAGATAGAAGAACCAAAAACATTACAGATGAGCTGAAGTATGCTTGTATTCATTGGGCAACACACCTGAGCCAAGCTGGAAGCAACAATATTGAAATATTGGGAAAGGATCTCCATAGATTTGCTTTCACACATTTGTTGCATTGGATTGAAACATTGAGCTTGGTTGGAAAATTGGAGGTGGCACATCCAGCTTTGAAACTTGCCCAAGAGAAACTGGTGAGTACTGACCACAAATGCTAATTATTTTGTAAATGAAATATGACATAATGCAGGGAAGGTGGGGCATGAGCAATAGTTTTGAATTGAATGCAATATTAAATGATGGATGCCGCTGTATAACAAAATATTATGAGATTATCAAGAAATCTGGGAGTCATGTCTACTATTCTGCATTGCCATTTGTGCCCTCTGAGAGTCAGCTATACAGAACATACAACTTAAAAGCTGGACATGGTATTGATGTAATTAAAGGACAGGAGAAGCAATGGGATCCCCTACTTGCAACACTGGAGGGTCATTCAAATTCAGTCAAGTGTATTGCCTTCTCACCTGATAGCTCCAGACTTGCATCTGGCTCACATGACAATACTATCAGGCTCTGGGATGGGGATACAGGGGCACATATAGCAACTCTGGAGGGTCATTCACATTCAGTATGGAGTCTTGCCTTCTCACCTGATGGGTCCAGGCTTGCATCTGGCTCAGATGACAAGACTGTCAGGCTTTGGGATGGGGTATCAGGGGTGCATATAGCAACTCTGAAGGGTCATTTATATGCAGTTCAGAGTGTTGCCTTCTCACCTGATGGCTCTAGGCTTGCATCTGGCTCAGATGGCAAGACTGTCAGACTTTGGGATGGGGTATCAGGGTCACATATAGCAACTCTGGAGGGTCATTCATATGCAGCCTGGAGTCTTACCTTCTCACCTGATGGCTCGAGGCTTGCATCTAGCTCAGATGACAAGACTATGAAGCTCTGGGATTGGGTCACAGGGGCACATATTGCAACTCTGGGGGGTCATTCACATTCAGTCCTGAGTGTTGCCTTCTCACCTGATGGGTCCAGGCTTGCATCTGGTTCACGTGACAATACTGTCAGACTTTGGAATGGGGTTACAGGGGTACATATAGCAACTCTGGAGGGTCATTCATATGCAGTCTGGAGTGTTGCCTTCTCACCTGATGGCTCCATGCTTGCATCTGGCTCAGATGACAAGACTGTCAGGCTTTGGGATGGGGATACAGGGGCACATATAGCAACTCTGGAGGGTCATTCATATATAGTCTGGAGTCTTGCCTTCTCACCTGATGGGTCCAGGCTTGCATCTGGCTCACATGACAAGACTGTCAGACTTTGGGATGGGGTATCAGGGGAACATATAGCAACTCTGGGGGGTCATTCAGGTTCAGTCCAGAGTGTTGTTTTCTCACCTGATGGGTCCAGGCTTGCATCTGCCTCACGTGACAGGACTATCAGACTTTGGGATGGGGTATCAGGAGAACATATAGCAACTCTGGGGGGTCATTCATATGCAGTCCAGAGTGTTTCTTTCTCACCTGATGGCTCTATGCTTAGATCATCTGGCATATTAGAAGCCCCTAAGCATTGGAACATCTACACAGCAGAACAAATACTTCATTTTAGTGATTTCTTATCATATTATGGACCTGAACTAAATTCTACTTATTATCTGGACTCACATAATACTGTCAGATTTGAACCAAATGACATTCCTGTTATGTGGCTGTCGTCTGAATTTCAAGTGAACACTTCAGCATTCAATGGTTCATATCTGGCAATTGGTTGTAGAAATGGACAAGTTATCATTTTAGATTTTTCCAACCTCCCTATCATACAAATGTTGTAAAAGCAATACATCTTCATTCTATCATTAGGCCTTTAGGAAAATGTATATAACTGTAGTACAAGACAAATTCTTACCATAGTTCTTGTAAATAGCTTACTTTGTACAAAGTATCTCTTCTCCCCAAGCCAGTACTGTAAAGGTGATGCTTGCAAGGCATTTAGAAAATATGAACAAACAAGTGAGCCAATGTGATGAAAAGCTGGTGAGACATGTAGTGCAAGTAGTGCATTCACTAAAGTGAAGCATGGTGATATGGCCTGAAATTGTTTGCACTTGTTACAAGTTCTTTAGTTTACTAAACACTCGTTCTCTATAATTCCAGGATTCGAGATTTGAGACTGATTCATTGATTAATTGATTCATATCACATTACCGCACAAACATTTCTCAAGGCATGTGACCACTATTTTCCTTAAGGATATGCAATGCAAATGCACCACACTGGCTACTCCACTCCACATTGCATCATTACTCCATAATCTATTAATTACTCCACAATCATATCTTATCTAGATTAGATAACACCAGACTCACAAAGCGGTACTAATCATGTGTTTATATCATGTGACTTGTGGGTTACATGGCATTGTGTGTTATGTAATGTAAATAATTGTGTAAATGCATAAATAATTGTCCAATGGCTTGGTGGTTGGCTGGATTACATAATGAAAAGCCAAACATGGCACGCACTGAAAATACGGAAAGCCACCAAGCCATTAGTTTGTATCACATGATTTGACCTGAAGTCAGGTCAATTTTGTAATAACAAAGGATAACAAT
>MU150307.1:124999-147890 GCA_015584075.1 Collybia nuda
AGTTTGGACACAGGAAAACTAAAAAAAAAAGGGTTAAATGTTGATCTTCTAAAATTGAAAACAGACATTTTATGAAGAACAGATTTGATGTATTTGAAAATTCATTGATAGCCTCTGCAACTTGTCTAGTAGATATGATGGACTGTAAGGTCTTTTGATACTGGACAACTGTAGATGGAACTGTCAGAGTGGTAACATATTTTTCATGTTTCCACATAAAGTATAGGTGTTCTGCAATTATTATAAGAGCTATATATGGTCAATATAGAAGAATAGGGCAAGGTAAAAATGATGCGAGTGACGTGATTGCCACGCTCAACTTTGAGAAAAAAATTAAGGCTTCAAAATCATTGTAGTGGCATTCCAGATACCACTGTACTACATTGTCAGGCTATGTAGGTTATCTGGTGGGATATACTAGGTACAATACCAACTCCGAGCTTTTTTCGATTTGATACCCAGTTGTACCAAGGATGGGAAGGCTTTGCAATGTTGCATTCTTCATTTACAAGGTATATTAACAGGTTCTGAATGATTGAGATTGGTCGTTGACTCAATCTAACCTTTGAGCTGCGCGTCACACCTGCTACCTTTTGCGCGTCAACCCCGCATCAGGGTCGCGTCACTCCCACATCACCCCCACGCCAATACGCAGCAGTTGCGTGTCTCTGCCGCAGCAGAATTAATAAAGCAAGGGAAATAGAGCTTCCCATAGAGCATTGAGTATTATTCCATGGACTCTGAGTCACCCATCTGACAAGACTCAAGAAAGCAATTATGTAAGTATAATACAACTTGTTCCGACGGTCATGCACAGACCCAAACTTCCCCACCCTCTTTCTTTCATCCCATTCGTCTCCTCCCTAATAACATTAATATCACCCAATCGACACCTCACACTCTTTGCATATACTATAACCCTCTTTTTCTCTATCCACTTTCTATTTATTCCCTGTCAATTCATCATTGGGTTCATCTGTACCTCTCTGCTCATTCTTAACGACAAATAACACATAATGGTTCTTGTAAGCAGTTCACCATATTCAATTCATACCTCAGAACTCATTAAGCTACATGGATAGGGTTTTTTTAAGGGTGTATACAATTATCTTTTCCCTACATCACTGTCACAAAATCAGTTCCCATATCCACCAATAACACCTACCAGTATGACTTTCCTGCAAATGAAGCAGCTTTTTACTGATTTCTACCTGGCAGTAATCCCACAATATAATCAATATGGTCAGTTTCTTACAGAATATGTAGTCTAATGAACTGCAATTCACATCTTCGGACACAGGTCAAATAATAGGCTACAATCATGTCTCACCAGGTCACAGTCCCCCCCTCTATCCTCCATATGGCTCTCCATCATTCTACCACACATATCCACCTCCTTTAAGCCAACAAGGGTTACCCTTCCAACACTTTCCCACAACCCCGACATTATCTCACCCAATCAATATGACACCATTCCAGCCTTCAGCTAGTATTGCAGCTGGGTTCCCCTCTGGAGCACTTTGTGCTCCATCACCTGTTGAGGGAATCACTCTATCTCGACCATCCGTTCAACAGCCACCCCTGTGGGCGTGGTTTTACCAGCAATGACAGCATCAACATCTTTAGTTGTACCTATGGAGACAATTCCGAATGACGGTGTTGTTTGGGATGGCTGGCCAGATGGGCTGTTTGAGTGCCTGTATTCATTTGTGGAGTTCCGGTTGGCGAATGAACTTGCTGTTCATTGGGCATGCACTCCGAAAGGTGGTGACAAGAGAGGTGATGATAAAGCTGAGGAGTGGCAACGGGGAAAACAAACAGGACGGCGTTGTAATGGTGTTCTTCGTTGTGGCAATCAATTTTGTACTATTGTGGTACGGCCCCAAACACGGACAGCTAAAATAGCTCAGCAGCTTGAACGGCGTTGCAAATGTGGGGACAAACTTCGGCATGAGGATTGTACAGTCATTTTGTGGCTAAATACCTTCAAGTATGGTGTTTACTATGAGAATGGAGGCTTTCACAAGCATCCACAACCAACACACATTCTCCATCTGCTCACTGCCGAAAAAGAACGCTTTGATCAAATTATTTTTGCCAATCCCAAGGCTGGTTTGCTTGCCCTTTTAGTTGGTTCTGGTCCAGGGACATCCGTTGCTGAGATTTCGCCAGTTCTTATGAATGCCGATTGCATCAAAGCTGAAAAGTGCCGGGTGACAGGTGGACGTGGAACAACACGAGAATTTGTTGACAATTTCAGCAACTTTGAAGCAAAGCATCCCGGTTTCGTTGTTTATTCACAGTTTGGGATGACCACAGTTGTTATTCTCCAGACGCGGTTTATGCTGTCACAGCTTGTCAAGGAACATATCATTGAGGATGCTGTCAATGGAATTGTTTCTGATGCGGCCCATGGGTTCTGGCGTGATAAGCCAAACCTGCTAATTATTAGTTCAACATACTGTTTAGCTCTCCGGTGTTGGGTCCCAGGAATAATGACCTATTCAAATGGTGCATCAGAGAAGCATTATGAGCTTCATTTCCGTGCACTGTTTGAAACAATGGCAGAAGAAGCACAACGTCAGGATACGGAAGTGACTGATGACCTATTCCGGAATGTAAGCACTTGCAGAATCTTGATATATCACTTGTTATTATCCCTGTCAATAGGTTGTGGATTTTAGTGATGCTTGCTGCATTCGAAAACAGGGCGCTGGCATTACTTTCAACAGAAGACCCCGAAATGTTTATCCAACGGGCTGAAGCATTGATTCGTGACTTTCCAAAGGTTGAAGGATGGCTCAGTTGGTGGATGCGACCATGTCATGCAAAGATGCTCTTCTCCCCATTTCGTGACATGGCTGAGGGTGATTGGGATTCTATTCCAGACACAACAAATGCTGAAGACGGGATGCATTGGAAGATATATTCTGCAGTTGGAAAAAGCCATGGTATAATGGATGGCTTAGAGTCACTTTGGTCATTTGCTGAACACTACCAGCTATTAATGGCAGGTCACCTGAGTAGGTCATTCATTTATTACCTTAAGATGCTTGTCTCAGAGTTGAATTCAGGTGGAATTAAAACCAGTTATGGGCAGCATGAACCGTGGAAGCATATTAAAGATAAGATTGGCCACACAAAACCATCTCGAGCACCAGAAAAGCGACGTCCTCATGGGAAAAGTGATGGGAGGCCACCTGATACGTCGCAACAACTTCTGATTGAGTCAACTTTGAAAAGGAAACGTGTGAAATCACCCTCCACTAGAACAAAGAAACATCCTAGTTACCTCTGGGACAAGAATTCTTGTTGGCTAGATACATCACTGGAGCTCATTTTTAACATTGTTACACGAGATCATGCAAAGAGTTTTCTCCCCCGTTTGGCCTCAATGAACCAGTCTGAGTCCTTGTGGCCACTGTACGAAGCTATGAATTTCCGACAACAGCCGTCTGTGGACCCCGCCATGGTTAATAATAGTTCTGCGACAAAGAGCCTGAGTCTGCAGCGTGATGGGCTTCGAACATATTTAAAGTCTCATCGCATCATAACCTCATCAACCGATGGCATAGATTCATTATTTGTGGGTGTTGTTTATCTCAACTTAAATGATTTTAACTCATATAAGTTATCTTCTATAAGGGATGGCTAGGAACCATGTTGAATCACCGCAGCAATAGAACTCAAAAGGACACTCAAGCATATTTTCAAGCACACTATCTTGTGTTTCGGGCATGTACTGGTGGTCCCGAAGATCCACATCTTCAACTCACAACCATTCCTAGGACACAATCAATGTTCTCGTTGACAACACACCTTTCAAGGATACACAATGGAGATGTCAGGAAATGGTTCCAAACCCTGATTAAATTGAAGCGGAACCCAACTAAGAATCCTCATTGTTGGTGAGATAGGGATGGCAATGTATTTTGCGATGGTGTGGCCAGTGTTCAGACTCTCTACTTTCACCTTCCAATCATGCTCATCATTGAACTTGAACCAACCAAAAAGGATGATGATGGAGATAATAAATGGATCTTCCCAAAGACACTACGGCCATTGACACAAGAAGCCAAACTCATAGATGGAGTCGTTTACGATGTTGTTGGTAGGGCCCTATTCAACCCAGAGAGCCAGCATTTCACTGCGCGCTTTTCTCCTGATAAAGTCACAGTGTATCACTATGACGGGATGAAGCATGGGGGTGATTCAATACGTGACAACGACATGCGTATTATAACTCACTTAGCAGGACCTGCCCAACTTGATTTAAAAAAAACACACACACGTGCAGTCGTTTATCACCTGCGGGGAGGTACCATGGCACAGGAGCGGTTTACAAGAGACCAGACACTTAAGATTGAAGAAGAATTTCCTATACAACTGTCATCAGGATCTGAAAAAAGCTGGCCTGAGCCTATGATCACACAAACGGGTATTGACAGGATACCTGATGAGGACCAATTTTGGCTGAATAATCCTCACATGCCTTCGACAACAGACTACATGGACAAAAGGCTTTCACAATCAGGGAAGGAAAGAAAATCTGCAGGAAAGACTCTCAAACGCAAACGAGGGCCCAATATCTCACCAGAGGAGGAAGAGGTTCAGCCTCTACCATGCACAGAGACAAGGTGAGTGGCAGCAAAGAAGGTGCTGCGGCAATCAACTTTGCAGGAAGGTTTCTTGAAAGGTCGGAGAGCACAGAAGGTCACGAACAGATCATGTCGGGCCCCAGTTCAAAGTGTATCACCTGTTATTGAACGCCAGAAAAAGAGGGCTTGCACGCTTCATGTCCCACCCTCAAGTGATCCAGAGCTAGAGGACAACACTTCTATGTCAGTGCCAAAAGCACCTCCTGTCCCTCATGGTGAAAACCCAGCCTCTAAAGATGTTGAAATGGGTGATGGTGATAAGTCTGAGTTCCCATTTTATTGTCGATGTGGTGTAAAAGGTAATGGGCATGACCTCTCAGATGACGAACAAGTCATTCAGTGCAATAGCTGTTGCGATTGGTCACATATTGCATGCCAAAGGGAGGGCCGTGCAAGTAACCTTGCTCCAAAGACAAAATTCGTTTGTGACTTCTGCACCCCTCCCCAAACAATGGCCACTGCAAAGCCTAGATCTTCTGGGAAAACCCGGGAATCAAGGTAATCAGTTATGAACACTTGAATTGAATATATAATAATCACTAATGACACTAACAACAGGCCATATTGAACGGCCACTCGGATGTCTAGAAAGGTAATACCTTTATCTTGGCGACTATTGTATGTATTTGCATAGCTTCCTTACCCCACGTTGACCCTTCTTGGCTACACAGACCTGGAAAGGAAGCACTAGCTAAACGAGGAAAGTATTGGTATCCAGTTTGGTTGATAATGAAATCGACTGGATTGAGTGAACCAAAATGGACTGTCCAGTGGTGGAAAGGGTGTCAGTTCCGTTTTCTGGGAGGAGTAGCTCCTGGGTGTAGGGAAGTGCTTGACAAAGCTGATATAGTTGATGAACTGTGGAATGATCGTGATCAACGACGTCAGATCTGAGTATGTTATGATATACTTGCAGGTTTAACTGTCATATTAAGATATACTTGCAGGTTTAACTGTCATATTAATTTATATTGCTTAGCTTGGACGCTGGATGCATGCTTATGACATGCCTTCTGACGAAGACACCATTCTTGATTTCCAGAATGTACTGTATACTCCCGACATACATACTATCCTCCTTCCACACTGCCCCCTTCTCACGTCACTCCTAAATTTTGAACCATTGGATGAACTTGATGACGAGCATTGCCATGTTCCTGCTGCCATGCATGTTCATTGTCTGGCAATGTCAAAAAAACCTGGAAAGCATTCCAACATGGATAAGTTGATGATGGGAGGGGCCATACCTGATGCAGGAGACCTCACACCTCTCAAGAGAGCACAAATACAGAACTGGTTCTTTAATCTGGTCCCCGGTGCTAAAGCTGATATCACAAGATGGATTGGTCGCGTGCCCATTGCACATGCCTTCACAGTTGTTTTAGCAAGTTGGAAGGCAGATAAGCTCGGAAATGGTGGTGAAACTCCTACCCATCCTATTGCAGAAGCGGAGAATAGAGCTCTCTTGTGGAAAAAAGCATGGGAGTACCAATGTAAAACACATTACATATTGATGGTGGACGTTGATTTAGAATCACTTGCATTACTGGAGGAACGGATGTTTGAGAACTCAAAGCAGGCTGGGATTGCAGGAAACTAGCAATGGGGGCTAGATGTCAGTGCTCATCAAGGTAAATGGTATCCATATGGTAGCTTACCTGTTCATTGGAATCACAATGATCGCATGGAAAGTGAGTCAGAGGTGCAGGTGTGTTATATATTCTGTTGCTTTGACATACTTGCTGATTACTTTCTGGGGTTTAGCCTGGTTGCAATTTTAGTGATGGGAGTTTGGATGAGGTTGAAATGCGAAGGGTACAGGTAAGGAAGGAGGAGCAAGACAGACCACGACCTCAACCACGCCCGATGACTAAATTCAAGTTTACGAGCAGCAACACTTTGTTTATGCATTGATTATTACTTACTTTACTTTGTTCTCCTTCGAGAATTAAACCTTACATACTTTCTAATCCTCTAGTAAACTACTAGATATCACTCAAATATCACTCTGAAGAAGGTCTGTATAATTGTCTAGTCAGTGCATGTCAGTCCCGCGTTAGGGCCGCATCAGTTGCGCGTCACACCCGCGTCAATCCGCGTCGTGCGTCACTGTCCCGCGTCATTTTCTCTTTGCCCAGAAGAATACCATGAGGTTCACAAGAAGAAACTCACTAATACCCATTTGAATGGCTTGGTTTAGAATAGGAGTAGACAGGTGAGTGTCTCCCTTGATATACAGAAACAAAATCAATATATAAGAAGCATAGGTGGAAAAATACCATATTATTTCCATTAAAGCCAAAATTATTGGTTTCATTTCTTTGTGCTAAGAAGAAAAAATAAAATAAGCAATTGCAAATAAAATCAGGTATATTTAATAAAGATGGGGTAATTAGCCAGGGAATATTTATAAAGAAACACAAGATGCCCCCCTAAAATGCAAGTAGAATGGGGTATGAGAATAGGGAGAATGAACAACATTCCCTCTTCAAATTGGTACAATGTTGGCCCCTATAGCGGGGTAGATTTGTGCCCACATACTTATGGAATAATACCAGTGTTTGATAAATACATTATGCCTTGAATAGTTGAGTAATGTGGCCACTTACACAAAAATATGGAGACAAACAAGAGGCCACAATATCCCAGTAGGTGGCTCAGAAAGCAGTAGAGTATTAACTTGCCTCCTGGAGGGGGAAAACCCAGATTTTCAGACAGTATTTGGAAGTGGACCAGAAACAACCAGTTACAAACTAAGGGAAAATTTATGGATGTTTTGTCAGGGTCTGAATGCAGCAAAGACATAGCCACTGACATCCTAACAGATAATGAAACAGAGACAAAATCTAAGAGACATTTACTCACATACTGAAGAAGAAATCAAGACTATAAGACAGGATATGAATGGAGTCAAGAAATGGCCACTCAAATACTGGAGGAGGAATTAAGGTCTATAAGGCTAGTGTAATTGTGGCTACAAAAAGCAACTTACTCCCTGGAAATAATAAATATCAGATCATGAAAATGACACAAAACCTGATTCAACCTATAAAATAGCTACTCACACACTGGATATTAATACAAATCAAGGTCATGAGACAAGGTCTTATTAAAGCAAAAAATGGCCACTCACTCTCTAAAGATTATGAAGATTTAAGACTATTAATAAAGGCCTCAATAAAGCTAAAAATCAGCCACTCACTCTCTGTAGGAGAAATCAAGGGAAAAAACCCGAGTTATAATGCAGGGTCATCAAACCCAAAAATAGCTACCCACATTCTAGTGATTATTTGATATTAAAGATATGTATTACTGGAACATAAAAATGGCTACTCACTCTCTAAAGGATAGGAAAATTCAAAACCATAAATCAGGGCCTGTTACAGCATAAAAAAAGCTACTCACTCTCTGTAGGATAAATAAAGGCCATGAAATGGAGCTACTTGTATAAATGGAATTATTACTTGCCTACTGATGGAAAAATTAATAAAAATCAAGGTCTCAAACCAAACCCACAAAACTGTCACTCACTTTCTAGAGAAAAATGAAAGCTTTAAGGCAGGGCCTGGTTGTAACTGATAAACAGCTGCTCACTGGCTGGAGAAAAAAAAAACAAGGCTATGAAACAGGACCTAATTGCAGCCAAAAAAAAAAAGTCACTCACATCCTGCAGCAAACAACAGGATTATGAGATAGGATCTAAAATATTGTGAACAATCACCTACCTCCTGAATGGAATGTCAAGACCATAAGATTTTGTCTCATAGTACCCACTTACAAACTGAAGAAACTGTCAAAGCCATGGGATAGGGTCTAATTTTCTACCATGAAACTACCACTTACATCCTACAGGATAAATAAAGGCCATAAGACAAGTTTCATTATAACCAAGACACTGCCACTTACAAACTGGAGAAATTGAGCCAACAAAACAAAATTTGAATACAGCCAAAAAACTACTACTTACATCCTGGAAAAGAGATAAAGCCTATGAGAAAAGGTTTTATTACAGCAAAGGAATTAATACTTGCAAACTGAAGGAAAAGCAAGGTCATGGGACAAGGTCCAAATTGATCCAAAAAACAACCACCCACACCCTGGAAGAGAAATCAAAGTTCTTAGGCAAGATCTCATTTCAATCATAAAACAACTACATACAAACTAGAGAAACTAAAACCCTGAGACAGGAACCAACATCATTTAAAAGAGACACTCACCTCCTGAAGGAAAAATCAAGGCCATAGCACATTAATCAATTGCAGCCATGAACAGCCACCCACCTCCTAGAGTTTTCAAAAGTCCAGGCTTTTACAGGGTCCAATTTTAACCAAGAAATAGTTCTCACCTCTTGGAACTGTCAAAAATTCCAGCCCATAAGACAGAATCAGAATGCACTCAACCAATCACTCATTGGAAGAAAATCAAGTCCAAGAAAAGTTGAGTATTGCCAGACTTCAAATTACAAAAAATATATTCTTACAGTCTAATAAAACATTATATCAGTATCCCATTGAATCTTTCACTCATAGTCAAAATTTGCCCTACCCAATTGTATGGAAAATAGTCCAATGTAAGCTGAAATAAATCTGCCATCCATTCTCTCCTGTTTTTTTGGTATTTGTGTGGAATCTCTCAATAACCTCCTTTATCATTCTTTTCAGCATAGTGCACATATCTACTACCCATTGAGAGCTACTTACTTTATTGCATATCTCATTGATGCCTCCAAGTTCACTTGTTGAGTTGAAACAAATATTGCCTGCAAGGTGTCACCACTAAGAGCAGATGCTGTTTGTTCTATCAAATCTTTGCAATCTGTGTAAGGCTTTTCCATTTCTTGTGATTGATAAGAACATATTGTAGGGAATATGGATGTAAATCCTGACCTTGTAAATATACATAACCCTGTGGTGGATATTTATACCTTGCCAAATCTAGATGAATATTCTGCAGATTATTTTTAGCATATTCAGGTGCCCCCATCACTGCATCATGGTAAGTGAGTTCCTCCTGGTTTTCCAAAATATCAACTGCAATGGTTTCCAGAGCTTCACATTTGGTGAACACTGCAATAACTGGAACTGGTAGCCAATGTCATTGTCCAGTTCTTATTTTCTAAACTTTTCTTACCCTTTCCTGTTTCCACTGTTGAAAAGAATTGGCCCTCAGCATTTGTAATTGGTCTAGAGTCATCCATTGGGATGCAAAACATATGACCACAATCAGATATAGAGACCTGAAGACCCAAATATGGCTATCCATACCAAATGACATGAACCTGATTTTTCAACCTCTTCTCCCTTGAATGCTTGGACAGGAAGGCCTTGACCTTCTGTAGCTCATCAACTCCACCAGCTTCAAATCAGCATGAATCATGAAAGATGAATCCAGGGCTATTTTGGAAGATCATCTCATTTGCAATATCATGAATTCCACGCTAGAGTATAATTGTTAGTCATTTAACTGCAACGTGCATCCACAACTCACTCTGGTGGTGGGTTCAATCCTCAATTGGTTGATCTCCCCCAAGAGAATTCTGAATCAGTTGAGTTTGTAGTAAGTAAATGATGTACCTTTTGTCCATTACTGTTGTAAATATCAGGATCATCCATTGTATTGCAGATCTTCTTGAGTATTGTTGTTTTTCTGGCATTGGCTCTGCCAATGACAAGGACCTGGAACCGTCCTACCTTTCTCGCAAGTGCTTCAGGTCTCTTCTCTTTTGCTCACGTGTCAATCACGAAGGTCAGCTCGTGGGTGCTTGATCAAGTTTGAGACATGTTTCCTAGAATCCTATAAGGTCAGGTCATTATTAAATATCTATACATATTTGGCGAAGATACTGGTAGTAATGCAGGCCTTTTGACAAATATGATAGCTGACGTGTAAGGGTGTGTACCAACTTACCAAGAGATGGGGCCACAGTTCCCATCACCAATCCCTTTCAATCCACAAAGCATGTGTTACCACTGGCACGTGCTGGCAGGTCAACCCAGTTGATACCTTCCCAACCAGCCTCTCTTGAGACCAAGAAAGAACATCCATTGTTTACCCCACTCTCAACTGGTTTGAGTGGGCCGTTGCATGCATGGCAGGTCCGAGTTTGGTTTCTTTTTTTTGTGATTCCACTGTTTTCTGTGTATCCGCCGTTTCCAGGAATATATCTACTACTATACATATAAATACCTACAAATGCCATTCCCATTACACACCACATATAATCAGTTTATTAAAAATAGTTCCACACTTATTAAGGGTTGGCAAGGATGACAAGATGAAAATCAGGGTGCTTGAGGTAAGTTGGCTTGGGTGTGTCGGCTCAATGCACAGCATCGGATCAATGAAGTTCAGGAAATGGAGATGATTTGATGAAAATTAAAATTCTGACTGGCAATCACTGCAATGTTGGTGGTCAAAAAATCCAAGGTTGGCATTTCCGGATATACCGAGTTCTCATAACTTTGAACTCAGAACGAATGCATCCCCTACAGCTATTTTTTATAAGATCAATGTTTTGGCTGCGCTTATTCTGCTTAATCACATATCCGTTCCCCACTGTACATTCATGGTAACATGAGGATGGGCATCCAACATTTACCAACTGTTCCTAATTGCTTCCAACTTGCTTGTACCCCTATATTTCCCAAAACCATTATTAACGTTCCCTACAAGGTGTGGTCAGTTGATTCACATCATATTTAGAACTAAACATATAATTATCACTTAGCACCACCAGTGAGAGGCACTACTTCCAATCCTCTGGCTTCAAATACAATGGAGACGGACATTAAAGAAGCATTTGGTCACGTGTAGTATTGGCATATTCATTATCTAGCGGGATTAGCCGACCTTAATTGGAACCAGTTCCGAGTTCGAAGTATGAGAAGGAGGCCTTTCCTGATCGCTACTGAGCCTTTTTTGATCTCTTCGAGCCAATATTGCGGCTAGCCCCGAAATTTTGCTGGATCCCCATTTGGCATGTTGGGCTTATTTGTGAATGGGTCTCGGCACTTTACGTAATTGATGGTTCCCGTTTGTTTGCTTACGAAACCGTGTTATATCGAATATAGTTATTTTGTGTACAAGGTACGACTTACATAATACCAATTGTGACGTTTACTAAGTAATTGAGATGTTCTTATTCTCTATCTTTCAAACTCAGGCATACCGTGCTTGCAACGCCCCACATAAGACAATACTTAGTAGACTTGACATCATCAGCGATCCCTGAATGGTTTGTCCATCATAAGTCTATAGCCAAAACCAACCTGCATTCAGGTGTGCTAACTGGATTTGTATAGACACTGCCCTGATAGTCCTAATTGAACTAATCTCAACCCAGGCTCATCACTCACGAGTCACTTTTCAAACAGAACCTTATGATGTGGTTTGTAATTAGGTAAGTACAACGTATCCATCATACATCATGAGTTGGAATAATGGATTATGCTGGCGAAGAGCAATATGATATGGCGCCTATAGCCGACCACCCTAAAAGAAACTTTAACACAGGGTATCATATATATGTTTAATGCACTGCTCTGAAAAACTCCAGTGCACCGTTGGTGGGTTCTCTCCAACTCGACAGACTACCTCAAATCTCCTAATCAGTTCGGAACCCAGAGAAGCAGAAGCGTCGTGAAATATACAGCGTGGATATATCCAATTTAGAATATACATAGACTAATCATATTTGAATTCGAACTCTGATCGCCACACGCGACGACTCATGACAAGTTTCAAGCCCACACGACCATCAAGAAGCCGAAGTGTCGATGGGGCAGAAAATAAGGGCACTTGACATCATATGATCATGCTTCGAGATTCAGGCGGTTATGCGAGCATGTGGACTCGGAATATACTAAATATATATTATATTGACGACCACAACACAAAGCGATTGACATCGTCCTCCATTCCCCACATGCATTGGGTCTGCTCTCGTAAGTTATATAAAATCGTTCAATTTATGCTGACCACAATAAACTCATGTTGGGGGTAGTATTGTGGCTGCTCCATCTCTCTGTCGGAATCACAGCAACGATACTGCAAAAATATGACCCAGTATCCATCTACCCCCGCTCTGGCTATTTTTCTCTTACTGTGAACGGCGAAAGTGTCCCTGTCACAGGTACACCACTCACTAATCACCATAACTTCACTACGCTAACCATTATACCAGCTTTTGACGGATATGCATATGCCCATTTTGCTTTCGGCGACGGCCCAGCAACCCTCCGAGTTACCTCCACCCAGAAATCAACCATCACCTCTTTTGTCACGAGCCCACAAAAGTACAGCTACGACCAGACTGGCGTAGTCTCTGGGAACGTCCTCTCCTTCACGATGAATACTCCGCAGTATCTCATCGTCCGCCTTTCCGAGGTGGGCGAAGTAATTATCGCGGCTGACCCGCTCGAGGCGAACATCCCGCCCACCTCGGGGACAGGTATCTTCAACGTTGTGTCTCAATTCGGTGCAGATGCATCCGGCGGCACTGTAACGACGTCTGCGTTTACCAGCGCAGTTAACGCTGCGGGAGCACGTGGGCAGGGAAGCATCATATACGTCCCCCCTGGGATTTTCCAAGTTGGTAATATCATCCTTCCATCGGGAACGTCACTGTACCTCGCCGCGGGGTCATCACTTCGCTTTACGGGAAACAGAACTGACTACACGAAGGACTGGACAAAGGCATCACAGGGTCTTGATGGGACCGAGTGGATCCGGACTGCGTATGGCTCGAGCGATGTCAAGATTTATGGCCGTGGAACAATTGATGCAATTGGTTCGTATGCACAGAAGACTGGGAAGTTTATTGCACACGCTGTGGTACCGATTGGAACGACGAGGTTCACTTTCGACGGGCCGATTATTCGCGATGGGGGTTCGTGGACACTTATGCCCACGAGGTCAAGTTTTGTGACCATTGATCATGCGAAGATCTTGAATCGGATGAACCTAGGCGAGGTATTTTAACCCTTCAATTTTATCGTTATCTCTAAAAATTTACTAGAGCTCCTCTAGAACGACGCTATTGACGTCCAAGAATCCCAAAAGTCGGTGATCCCACATTTATGCTCGTACCCACGACTAAACCCAGACCCATCCCCTAAGTGTCGTCGTCAAAAACTCCATCGGCATCTCGCTCGACGACTCCTTTAGCACCAAGACCTGGCCCGCCAGCGAAGGGATATCCGTCAAATACCCAGGAGACCCACAAGCGCTTAGCAATGTTACCTTCACTAACAACCTCGCCTGGACACATTGTTATGGCTTCAAGGTCGGGCAGGGCGTCTGGGAGGAGCAGCGTGGGGTCCGTTTCGAAGGTGGGACCGTGTATGACGCTGCTGTTGGGCTGGGAGTCCATCACAAGGTACGCCTGCAACCACGAAAGTCAACTCACTGTTAAAAAGCTTGCTAATGCATGGGGTAGTGGGGATCAGATACAGCGGCTGAGATCGGGTTCACAGACACGGTAGTCGAGCACTTGCATGGGAACAACGATGGGCACCAGACCTGGCTTGCGGTATTTGTCCAAGCAGGAACAGCAGGCGTTATCGGCCCGATAGAGGGTGTTAGTATCTGGAACATCACGGTACGCACCCGAGGTACCACAGCTGCACTCGCTCGTGGGGTTTCCGGAGCATTGGTATCTAATGTTGGGCTGAGGAATGTCTGGTTCGCAGACCTTGGGAGAGCAGCGACATCCCTTGCTGAGATGAGCATTACGGAGACTAACTTTTCCTCTGAAGTGAGCGTGAAAGGGTGATTATTTGGTATTATAATAATGTCCAGGATTCTGTAGAAAAAAATCATACGACGGCACATCGTAAACTACGAAAACCTGAGTCAGGGTACCTATATATCCAAGCAGTCAATAGGTATAGATAATTGAATTACGCGGGACGTTCAGGCATAGAATCATACAATCCAAACGAGACAAATCACAGCTCTGGTACACCCGAGTAGCCATGTCCCTGTCCCGCTGTAGAGTACCTGTTCGGGCCTTGCATGGGCACTTGTATAGGGGCTGGCGCAGTGGCAACGCTCGTGGTGGTGACGCTCCCTGGCGGCGGGGTTCCTGTTTGGTAGGGCAAGGTCACTGGCGAGTACGGCACAGGGGAGGGCGTAGGGAATGTATTAGGATCTGAAGGGTCCTGTAATCAAACTATTAATAGACGAATCACGAGAACATGAGGAAATATAACTGACATATGGTTTTTGCAACGAAGGACTAGGGGCAGGATACAAGGACACAGGGTTATAGTCCACGTATTGTGAAGTTGGTGGGCTCATTGGCGCAGGAGCGGTTATCGGCTTGCCCAATGTCCGCCGGCGACGACGTACCAGCCAGAACATCAATCCTCCAACAATAGCGAGAAACGCAAGGCCGCCGATTACACCTCCTGCGATCGCCCCAGCATTGGATTTCTTGGAACCACTATCCTGTGCGGGCGCGGTGTGACCAGGAATGCCGGTGGTAAATCCGCGGGCTGATGTGGTGGTTGCTTGTTGAACGGGCGTTGATTCGGGAGCATCTGAAGGCGCTTAGCATCGTTAGTAATGGAGTGTGGTGAAGAACTTACTTAGGCTGTCTTGAGCAAGGGAGGCGCTGAAAACATCGAGTGTCTGGTTTGATGGAAATCAGCATCTTTATGATGATAACAGGTGCCGGGAAAACGCGTACGACAACATCAAGATAAGCCCAATGAGGTACCCTCGTTCCAGATGGAATGTTGGCAGGGAAACTGAGAAAAAGTTATTGTCCATCTGGATGTGGGAATATGTAACTATCGACAGCTCACTTTGACAGATATGTCATCGAGGAGGTGCAGTTGAAACTGTAGGTGGACCATCTGCAGAGTACGACCTTAGCGGAGCATCGTAAAGCTTGGGGGGCTCAGCCACCTACCCTTTGAAGGTCCCACTGGACTGGCAGAGGGCACAGGCACTAAGCAATGAGTAGACCACGGTACTACACCTACAGGCAGTGGTGAATTGGGGGCTCCCTGCGATGTAGTATTCCCCAGTTTCGAGAGGTGGTATGTCGACATTTGTGCCTGAGAAAACGTGAGCGCACAATCTATGAACGGAAAAATCCATCACGACACACCAGTAGTGCTACATACGCCCTCCAGATAACTCGCCATCTCGCATGGGCTTTGACCAAGTGAGTTGTACGACTTGATAAGGTTTAGTTAGGTAATTGCTGACGAGGTAAGTGTAGTTATCATACCCATTGGGACTGTGTGTTCAAGCACACCGGAACGTCCGCAGACGCCACGACAGGTATGAGGGTGAACAGCGCAACAAGAGGCGCGAGGGCTCCAGAGGTCATCTTCATCGGGGGGCAAAAGCAAAGGGTGGTATCCCGAACGTCCTGGAGGGCACAGAAGAGACAGGGCGGAAAGCAAAAGGCATTTCCAGTTGTGGATGTCTTTGTAGCCCGCTGACAACCAAACAACGCACTCCAGCACGCCTCATTCCGCAAAAAAAGCAGGCAAGCGCCAGCCAAGACTAGGGTCCTGTCATTTGGGCGGTGCTTGCACGGGAATCATCATCGATTAATACAACCTAAAGGGACATGAAAGTCATGCTCAGACAGGCACGCCCCTTAGCGCTAAATTTCGAAATCGTTGCCTGCAGCCTCCTCCGTCGAACGATGCGTTTTTGCAATGGAAACCTTGTCGAGATGTTTAAAGCTTTGTTGGTGGTGAGAATGCATTCAAGTATGAGATAACTACTTCTAAAGAGAACGGCCGAGGTATTGTAGAACGGTATACCAAATGGCATACTTTTAACTTGGGACACACGTTTGTTTTCAGGGGTCGATGTGGAGAGATGGATCCGGCGTCCACGGGTGGCGGGGATCGATTTGCTCCAAATCGGGCCATCGTTACCACGTGATGAAGCAAATTCAATAAAAAAAACGCGTCCCTGGTCACCGGTCCCTGGAATTCAACCGAACCATTTCAATTGATCCCACTCTTCATCATTCGACTCACAGCCATCACCTAGTTGTTGGCTATACCACAAGATTTATGAGAAACATAACTTATGATGTCGTTTTTGCAATTCCCAGCCGCACAATCGCGAACTGACCTGACGACAACAGACGGTTTTAGGGTATTTTGCTCAGGATGACGTGCTAGCAACTGGACTCCCTGCTGTTAGCTCATCTCAGAAATAACAGTAATCGAATTTAACCTTTGCAGTTATATAGGTACCTGCAAGGTTCGGTCTCATAGACGATTCCCCAGAACGGTGGGCGCGATTCGTGGAGCATATTGAACAACTCAAGAAATCATCAGATGGTAACACGAAATATAAGGTCTTCTTCTTTGGACGACATGGCGAGGGCTTTCGTAAGTAATTAGGTTGAATTATTCCTTCGTTAAAGCTCGCACAAGATAATGTTGGCTTAGCCAAATACCAGAGACCAGCCTGGCCCGAGTTAGTCACGTCTCTTCTATCACCACCGCACCTGCTTAAAAGCATCATAGGTACTGGGCGAGGCTAAACGGCGATGGGGAGATTGTATGGGGTCGTGAGTCACCCAGCCCCCGTCCATCTCTTCACTCATTGTCCGCGCATAGCGGACCCGGAGCTTACCGCAATTGGTATCAGTCAGGCGGTTACTGTAAACGATGAGTGGAAGGCAGAATTTCCCTTCGGAATACCTCTCCCCGAGAAACTTTATACGAGCCCTTTGACGCGCGCAATGAAAACTTGTGAGGTTACCTTCGAGGGAATCTTACCGGATGATAAGAGACGCGCTGTCGTTGTTGAGGTAGGTGTTAGAACTTCACCGTTTTTTGATCGTAGGCCCACATGCTACACCAGAACTGCCGTGAGAGGCACGGCCTGCACACTTGTGACAAACGCCGGACGAAGAGTTATATCCAACAAGCGTTCCCCCTCTTCGATGTAGAGCCCGGTTTAACAGAACATGATACCCTTTGGGACGAACACTCACGCGAGGAAATGACTGGGCCCGCTGAAAGAGCGAAGAAAGTGCTTGATCATATCTTCGAGAATGATAATGAAACATGTATATCTGCGTCACCTCTCGTACATTCATCCACTAATTGTTTTTCTCCAGTTGTTTCCGTCACCGCACATATACTCATCATACATGGCTTCTTGCAGTGCGTTGGCCGGGCGCTGTATGAAATCCCTACTGGAGGTGGGAAATATGTTTCTTGATAAAAATCATCACCTAATTTCGTAAGACAGGCGTTTTGCCAGTGATCGTCAAAGCCGTACACTCTTCATAAAGAAGAAACTACGTACATACGATAAGGATAAGAGATATTTCTGAATGAAAATAGGTGCGCCAGGGAATCAGTAATCCTGATACAGTATTCACGTAAGAAATCAAACTAGGAGTGATGGATTTGATAAATATTGTTCTGACTTATTCTGATTCCCCCCAAGCACAATATATCTTAAATTGGCGGGTTCATCTTAATCTGGGTTCCTGATTCCCAATATAAAGCAGTAGCTTTCCTTCAAGTTTTCGAGGAAGCCCTATCAGACGACGCTTTGGGCTTCCGGGTCGACACTAGCGTCCTGGTCAAGTACCAATTCTGGATATAATTTTTAATCTGACTTCTGGGAGGCCTCGATCTTCGCAATAATTCACCTAGCTGCCAAATTATCTATCTCTAGAGGCATCTCGACACGATTCGTGACATGATTTATAACTAGGTCGCTTTGCGAGTAAATAACTCACCTAGGTAAAATGTCCCAAAAGAATTTAAGGACATCTTGGCACCCCCTCCGGGGGGGTGTCCGTTCTAGTTCGAATTTGAGGCCAAGGGAGGGCCCAGGCTGCGAGATCGATACCACGTGACAACGCGAGCCCACTACAAATTAAAATTGAAAGCCGCACACTGAGCGTGTCCCGACTCCCGGCACTTCCAACCGAACCGCCTCGTGTGATCCAACGTTCGATCCAACTCACAACCATCGCGTGGCCATTCTACTTTATCTCGCCAGATTCAATGGGAAACTTAACATATGATGTTGTATCCCAATTAATCCACTACGATCTCAACCTGACTTGAGGGAAACAGACAGTTTCGGGATGTTTTGTCCAGGACGACGGATTAGCGACTGGAGTCCCTGCTGTCAGTCTTGCCTTGAAAGCGTGACAATGGCTGGGTTTTCAATCACATGGTTGTATAGATACCCCCAAGATTTGGACTTATAGATGATTCCCCAGAACGATGGACGCGATTCGTTGCGCATATTGACCAGCTCAAGAATACCTCGGATAGTAATACGAAACACAAGGTCATTTTCTTTGGACGACATGGGGAGGGTTTCCGTAAGTGACGAACCAATGGCCTCTTGCTTAATCTGATTTGTGTACAAGATAATGTCGCGATTGACAAATATCAACACCAGGCCTGGATCCAGTTAGTCGTATCCTTTTGACTATCTTCACATCGTTATTCAAAGTGTTCCAGCTATTGGGCCAAGTTAGATGGTGACGGGGAGATTGTATGGGGTCGTGAGTTACCTGATTTCCAATTATCTTAGAATATCGCTCATCGTACACGCCTAGCTGACCCGGAGCTGACAGCAATTGGCGTTGGACAGGCAATTAGTGCGCACGAAGCATGGAAGGCAGAGTTGCCCTTCGGAATACCTCACCCTGAGAAATTCTATACAAGCCCTTTGACGCGAGCAATGAAGACGTGTGAGATTACCTTTGACGGGATCTTACCAGACGACAAGAGACGCGCTATTGTCATTGAGGTAAATATTAGTACTTTTACATCTTGGATCTGCAGCTCATTCGACAACAGAACTGCCGTGAACACAATGGTGCCTACACTTGTGACAAGCGCCGAACAAAAAGTTACATCCAGCAGATGTTCCCCTTGTTCGATGTGGAGCCCGATTTTTCGGAAGAAGATACCCTCTGGGACGAGAACGTACGAGAGGCCAAGAAACACCTTACTGAAAGAGCGAGAAAAGTCCTTGACTATATCTTCGAGAACGATGAAGAAACCTGTACGTCACCGCCCCCCTACGCGCATGCATTTATTGAATTTCGGTAGTCATATCTATTACGGCCCATATTGGTATCATACGTAGCTTTTGGGAGTGCCTTGGCCGGTCTCCTTATGAACTTCCTACTGGAGGTAAGAATGTAGTCTTTGAAAGAAGGTTTCGTCCTTACCCCAGATTTAGGTGTTTTGCCTGTCATCATCAGGGCTGTTCCCACTCCATAACGAACTAGTTGTGAGATATCTTTCGAAACACGAATACGTGACGAATTTTATACCTGATGAACCTTTTATCCGTGACTTTATTAAAATTAGAGAAAAATTCTAGGAGGGATATTCTCTATGGCTATCGGTCCGGTTATTCTCAAGTACAACATATCCTGAATGAAATGGGGAAGACTGAGCTTCATCAAATTTTTTTTCACGCAATAATCTGTTTCTCGAAAATTTAAGTAGACCTACAATGTCATCGGGCACTTGAATGCCTGGCAAAGGGGGTAAAGTTTTTCTAGGCACTAGACCGGGCTCGGAAAGCGAAAATCCGCGGCGAGTGTTAAACGCCATATATTTTTCTTGGAGCACGGTGAGGTTAATTTTGTTCATTCGCATTGCGCGCAGAAGAGAGAGATCCGGTTTTAACGATCCGTGAAAATCGTATAAAAATTTCTTGAAGTTTTGGCAATGAGAATACTTACTTCAAGGAAATCACATTCGCTAGAACTTCGGAAATTAAAAAATGGAATGAACACTAGATGTGGTATCTTGTTCTTTTGAATGCACGTTTCAATTTTTATGAAGGGGTCAGTGGAGCCTTTTGGATGGGGAACAAAAAGATTTTGACCCACTACGGCCCGAGATTCCGGTACACGAACGTGGTAATGTGTATCACATGTCACATGATATTAAAAAAGCGTGTTTTGAGCGCTCGAAGTTGGCTTTGAGCCGAGTCTGATATTTTAACGGTCAATTCAGCACACTGCCACCTCCTGAATACTGGGAAACCACACTGCTAGATCCCATGGGAACGTTTAATTATGAGGTAATTCTCGCCGTTTTCAATCGAATGATCTCAACGTGACGTGTCGAAACTTCGAAAACAGACAATCCCTGGGTATTTTGCCCAGGATAGAGGATCAGCCGTTGGAATTCCCGCTGTCAGGCTCATCTCAAAAACAATAAAAGTAGAATCTAAACCCAAACTGTGCTGTTGAATAGATACCCGCCAGATTCGGCCTCTTAGACGATTCCCAGGATCGGTGGACACGATTCGTGACGCACATTGAAGAGCTCAATAAAACCCCGGATCGTAACACAAAATACAAAGTCATCTTTTTTGGAAGACATGGAGAGGGCTTTCGTAAGTAAAATAATCCGTTTTATTTTTTTCTTCTAATCATTGCACAAGATAACGTCGGAGAAGCCAAGTATGGTACAAAAGCCTGGGACGAGTTAGTCGCATCTTTTTGACTGTGACCACAGCATTTACTCATGTAAGACAGTTATTGGTCTAAGCTTAATGGTGATGGAAAGCTTGTATGGGGCCGTTAGTCTTCTCACTTTCATTTAATTCTTCGCTCAAATTTTCTGCACACAGCTGACCCGGAGCTTACCGCAACTGGTATTAGGCAGGCTGTTACCGCACAAGAAGCGTGGGAGATCGAGCTAACGTTTGGGATACCTCTACCTGAAAAACTCTATACTAGTCCCCTGACACGGGCAATGAAGACCTGTGAGGTAACTTTTAATGGAGTTTTGCCAGATGACAAGAGGCGCGCTGTTGTTGTTGAGGTAAGTGTTTCTTTCCTTACATCGCAGCTAAATTTATTGATTTCGAGACAACAGAATTGCCGTGAGGAAAACGGTGTGCACACTTGTGACAAGCGTAGAACAAAGGGCTACATCCGAGAAAATTTTCCCTCGTTCGATATTGAGCCAGGGTTTACGGAAGACGACACCTTGTGGGATCAACACACTCGTGAAACAAAGGCAAGTCTCGCCCAAAGAGCTGGGAAAGTGCTTGATATTATTTTTGAGAATGACCAAGAAGTCTGTACGTTCGGCATAGGCATGCCCCTCGTGTTCACCAGCTCACTAACTCCTACTAGTCATATCTATCACAGCCCATGGGGGTATCATAAATGGTTTTTTGAAGTGCCTCGGGCGGCTGCCGTATGCCCTCCCTACTGGCGGTAAGAAAATCGTCCCATTGAAGGGCTCATTCTGATTATATAGTATCTTAGGTGTCCTACCAGTCATTGTCGGAGCAAAGTATTCCACGTAGCGTGAATAGTAAGTGTGGGCTAAGTATGCTTCGAAACAAAATCGGTCACATTTTGGAATAGATCTGGTGACAGGGTTATTATGGGCAATATCAAAACATAAAAATAGATGTATTCGGTAGACGTTGTTCTGCATTTTGATTTAAGTACATAGCCTCAATTTTACCCACCCAAAGAGTAGAAAGAAAGTCAGTCCCCCCTGATTGTACGTCAGACCTTGACCAAAGAAGTCGCAAACTTATAAAGCTCGTTGTAATCATAACAGAGCGTACCGCCCTGGATATCCATCACATCCCCGATAGTGACATTCGGTTCACTCAAACCCACATTAAGGGGAAAGCTCAAGGTCACGTTCCCACCAAGAGCATTATCGTAGTCGAGGATGTTGATAGGCCCAGAAATATCTGTAAGACGGCGGTAAGATTTTTTTTCTGCCACGACCACCACACGCGATCAAGGTTAGCGTGATGCATGCAAAAGAGCGGGTCTGAATCCCAATGTCAGTGAAGTCATGTGAAGCAATTTAGGAACAAAGTGGGCACACCAGAAGGGCTATTATACAAGTCACCAATGTCGCCCAACGTACCACCCACGCCAAAATGCCCCCCACCATGAATTCCAGAGTGGTCAAAATTAGGATCTCCCTCCACAGCCCTCATAAAGTGACCATAGTCTGATTTCGAAATCGTATCCGCAGTGATAGCAGCATTCAGGTACTGTGATGCTGTTGATAAAAGCAGCGGGTTGGAAAGGGATCGACAAAGTAGATAGATATTTTATGTACAGTATACGACTTATATACATAATGATTGAATTGATATATTTACTTACTAAGGTCGTTAGTAACTTGAAACTACATACTTAATAATAAGAGACTGTTTCATAGATAAGTATTTGTAATGTAAGTCAATGACGAGGAGGATGACGAGGG
>MU150307.1:156598-166693 GCA_015584075.1 Collybia nuda
TACACAGCCCCCTGGTGCCCATGTCCATGTGCCCATGCCCACCCTGACACAACCACACCCTCCCTCACATGTCCACACCCACCATCACATGTTCACGCCAACCCTCACACTGTTACGGCTGTTGAGTCTTATCCTCTAGATCAAGACCAACTATTGGTTTGATAAGACCGTTGACAATGAAGTCTGACATCTATAGGCTTCCTGATATAAAGGACAAGTCTGTCTTCTGGTTCTGAGATGCACTATCCCCTTCTAAGGCGAGCAGGATTGAGCTGAGCGTTGAGTTGTAGAGAATAACACTGCAGGGATTATTCTTTTTTGATCTGGCCAAAATAACACGAAAATGCGGGGGAAAGAACAGATTTTCACTGAGAAAATGTGCAGAGAAAATCTGAAAGAAATCATAGATTTTTTCGACATAATCTTTCTCTAATAGCTAGGAAGGGGGTTAAAATTTCGGTCAAGTGAAAGAGGAGAAAGAAGAGAGAAAATATACAAAATCATTGCTGTGTTTTCCCATCCCCGTTCCTTGGTTAAGAAAAATAATTTTAGGTAGACAAATTATTAGACAAAATTATAGATTTTTACTTCATTTTTTCATTCTCGTCACCAGTCGATGATTTAAAATTTTCACCAGTCTCAAGATGAGAGGAAAAGCTGCTTTTCTACAGTATTTTTGACAGGTAAGCACATAATATATTATCTTGGCTAAAGATTCGATAAAATACTGAATTTTTTCTCTCTTTTTTCTCCAACATTTCCAAGAGAGGGTTTAAAAGATTTGCCCCTCGAATGTTTGGTAAAAATTTCAACTTTTTCCGGAATTTCCCCTTTGTCTTTACTCAGGTAAAACTTAACGTTCCCGCCACATTTTCTCCCCTTTTTCTCCAGGGAAAAAAAGAATGGTTGCCTGCTAAGGTAACCACAGGCTCTGCGCTGCGCTGTCGCTGTCGCTTGGCGCTGGGGCACACGCTAAGAGGGGCACCAAAACAAGCACCATCAGCACATGTGCAGCGCGTCAATGCCAAGGCAGTCGAAGCGCCATCAGCACGTGCACCAGCACACGACAACTTGGCAACCAACGCCAACGCCAGACGTTTTCAACAATCAACGTTTGGCTTTCATCACTAGCACCAGCGTTAAAAAGTGGCATCACTAAATAACGCTTTCGTGAGCAGCAGAGTAAGTATTCAGGTAAAAATTTTCCTCTCCATTCTCTAACTTCGTTTCAAGTTGTTATAGGCCATGTTGACCTTTACCAAGGTCTGTCGCTTTCATAAGTTCAAATGTACTTTCGAAATTGATGTATGGGTATAACAGACACTTTTTAAATACAAAGTCCATGCGATCCGCAGTCTCTTGCAATTGGTTGTCTGGGGTTGAGGATGAGGGTCACACCAGGGAAGGGTATCCGCGCACTATTGTATATGCTGGGGGGGTCAGCAGGTACGTAGGGCCTTTTTACCCTGTAACGGTACCTATTCGTATCTTCCTCACTCCCCTACCCGTCCTGCAGCGCTACCCACGGAAGTTGCCTGTGAGTCCCTTACAGGCGAAACCGCCGCGGACCTACACAAGCATCACACCGAGTATTGGGTCTTGATATGACGACTTGATTGTCACTCACGTCCAGCAAACATTCACGGTTCACCTAGTCGTGAGTCCATTTCATTAATCCCGCCCAACACCCGAGACCTCGTCTGAAGAACCGCGAAAGAGTCATCCTCTCCCCTGGTATCGTTTCATGATGGCCGCGTACAAGAAGGCATCTCGAAATGAGTGTGGTTATTACGGTGTGTAACTGTGAGTGGGACTCTTACATTCATCTAGTCTCCGCTTAATCGCCTATTCTGCTGCGTAGGTACTGGGACTGGACACTCGACGTCCCCGCAAGCAAGTTACTCGATTCGCCGTTGTTTCATCCGATCTTCGGATTTGGGGGTAACGGGCCCTATCTCCCTACACCCACTACTACACACCCAGATTATGTGATTCCCGGACCCTCGGGTAGCGGGTGGGGGGACCTCAGGACTGTTCAACCATATGCGGGTGCGCTTGGGGCCGGTGATTACATAGAAAGCAACCCGGGGACTCAAACCATTGTACTAATAATGTTTCTGTATATCTTATTGTAACACACTATAGAAATCGCTGGTGATTGTGAATATACTGTACCCATAAAATGCCACGTACTGTCCAACAAAAATGACAGCGAATATCGTGCATGGAACAAATACTAAGGTGGGCCATATATCTAGCATAATAGAGGCGATGGCTGCAACTAGCGCAGAACTTGTTATAATCGCAAAGAAGAGAGGGAGACGTGCGCATATGGAGAAAGCCAAGTATGATCCATATAGGTCGCGAGCTCGATACTACGATCATCAAGAATTCGGTGCATTGACAGAAATAAGTAGCATACCTGACAAGTGTGCAAGTTGGCCCATTGGTAACGAAGAATATACCAGCCATTGAATATTACACCAAATCCAGTTGCAATGCTACTAATCATGATGGAGTTATATGCGTTGTGGTTAAGATGAAAGTCGGAATCACGTGACATTGAGAAAACAGTCGCATTGACACTGTGAAAGGCTTAGCAGGGGGTTGAATTCGGCTTTAAGTGGCGTATGTGAGGGCAACAGTGAGCTGCTCGTATAACACAAATCAGAATGCCATTCTAAAAAGAATCCACCCAGGAAAACAAACTATTTTTCCGACTGCACCCCATTCTCCCCGTAAACGGGCTAATACTATAGCCACGTCTGAACTCAACATTGCCAATGCGATTTCCTGATAGTCGGTAAAATTTGCTACCACTCGTTCCGTCGCCGACAAGGGGTGGGAGCGTATTGTTGAATGAAGGGGTAACAAGGGCATAGAATGTATAAGGGTGTCTTCGTATGAAACTTCGATGGGTTGAGCTTCGAAACCAGATAGCTGTGTGCCGTTATTTAGCGGAACGATGTAAATAATAGTTATTTTGCCTCACCATCAAGTGCCACAACTACGGACAAGATTTAAACCACAAGAGGAGTTTTGTCAATCAGAAGCCACGAATATTTTTCTGCCTGACTTGGGTAGGGAAACGGTACTCGGGATATAGATACGACATCACCTGCGACTTCCAGTTTTCCTCTGTGAAAATGTGCGCAGATTGCATTGCGTCTACTTCAAGGAGTCCCGTGTAGGACCGAGTAGCACTGGCGGGACCCATGGCGAGTAGAAAGTGAGTTTTTGTTCATTCTTGACTCTATCGTGTCCCTTTCAAATGTGTGATAAGTTAGGGGGGGAGGGGAGGGTGCGGTCAGGAAATAAGTGCCACCCTCCTGGTTCTACTATGTTTGATGATCGGGATAAGGGTGAGCAAGAACTCCTGGCAGACACCCATCAGTAAGAAACGTATGTCGCGGAAAAGTACCTATACCAGTAAACTGTAGTAGCATATATGGAAGGGGGACAGATGTTATGTCTGTGAGAGGGGAAGCGTGGGTCATCAATATTGGAACAGTTTCGAGATAAGGAAAATGGTCGATAGAGCAGGTAGGAGAGACTTTAGACATGTATTCATCAGTATTATATGGATAAATATCAAGGCGCAAACATACGATTAAGCTACAAGGGCTTTGGATAATTGAAGCATGCACAACAGTTATCGTGGACTTCTTTGATGTCATGTTTGTGGACATCGAGATCCTTAGGGTAGAGTCTCATGTACTGTATTTATTGGAGGAGATGTCTAATTGTGAAAAGAGTGTCAGTAGTTGAATATATAAATTTAAAAAATTCGATAAGCTTACGATCCCATTGCCCAAAGCCTCCCGAGCATTGACGTTGTGAACGGCGAGGTCTTTCATGAATAGTGTTTTTCTCCGTCCAAAATTTAAGGCCTCTGTTGTGTTTACAGAAGGGTGATAGTCGAATGGCAGTCCGAATAATCGAAGGATCGGGAGCCTAAGACAGATAATTGATCAGTATGACATTCTATATGTATAAGTAGGGGGCCATACTATTAGACTGGGCGGTTTTCGATCCGAACGCAACCCAAGTTAGTCGCGGGTACCGAGGGAAGTCTGATCCAATCTGAAGTAGGGTATTGGCATCCGGGACCTCGACCGGGCATCGATAAGGAGCGAAATGGTTCTGATTGATCACAAACTCACTAGTGGATGCATAAGAGAAAACATAAAAATATAAATAAGTTAAGAATCTCACCCAATCACAATGATTCACGTCCTTTCATATCTTATCGTAAATTATCATAGAGTATTTTGAAACAGTGTCCAGGCCTTCTTTGATGCAGTTGAAGGAGACCCAACATTGACACCATCCCGGAGCATCGTTTACCCTGAAATGTAGGCCAATAACTCTGAAAAAACTCGCCTGAAAAAAGTTGATAATGTCATGAATTCCGAGACCTTGAGATTTATCATGAAGCGTACCTTAACTATAGCCCCAAACCCCGATGTGCAGAAGCGTTCGTGGGTGAAAATGGACACTTTGGAGTACTTTAACGACATCACAGTACACCTTGGAGGACACGAAGAGTGAGATGGCATTCTTGACCTTCTTTGGGGACTCAACAGCGGAATTAACAATTAAGGTGACTTATTTGATTTCCTAATACGAAGCCTATGAGCGAAAGTCAGCAAAGAAAGAGCTGAGATGGCAAGAAAAGATACTCACATTAGGATCGCAGTCCTCCTTAGAGAACAATATGACAAGGTGGAGCAAATGCATGTATGATTTGCCTTCGGTATCATTTATTCAACAACACTCCTGGATGCGTGGGTCGAGCTCAAGTCGACGCTGGCGAGTGAGTATGATGGGATGATAGAGGTTTATCAGGTACGGATGTGGGGGTTATGTGAGGAAATATCAACATCGATAAAAGGGGAGTATGAGAGCAACCAGACGAAGACGACAAAGTCATAAGCACATCCCAGAAATGTGCTGAATAATGTTATAAATGGAGTCAAACTCCTATCATAAACCACATCACATACCGAAGATTACCCAATACGCTATTTGTCATCCTCGTCACCGATCACATAAGAGTGTTAACTTTAGTTAGAGTGCATACTGGTGATATCTAATGGGCGGGTTAACCCCCAAATACTCATAAATTGAAGTACAACAAATACCCTGATAAACGTGAAAGAATGAGTCATCACTCACGACAAGCATAAAAAATCTCACTTTTCACAAAAATTCACATCCTTTCAGACTATAGCTCCAGGACCCGCTTATACCCAGCCAAGTGAAACTGGTTGAAACCTAGACATGAAGCTCATTCTGAGCTACCCTCCCCATCCCAAACAAGACCAGTAAAATATATCAACCAATCATACTTAGGTCTGGGGGTCTTAAAGAATTAAGCTGGAAACAAAGGTCCACAAGGTCTTGGCATGAGCATATGTATACATAGGAAGACTTACCATAAAACTCGTGGGTCAAGGGCAAGAATCCTCACGCCTGTTCTTCGACAAGTTATGGGTCAGATTGAGACGTTGATGCGCTGGAGACCCGCCCAGTCGTGGCTCAGCCAAGCCCTCAATACCATACGGAGATCATAGATTGCCTGCGGTATCTTGGACTCGAATTTGCGTTCGACGGTCGACCAAGACCAGGAAAAGTGATTGCAATTTGCTTTAGAAGTCGTCCAACGACATGTCCCTTGAGCCTGTTTGCTCCTGTTTACAATCCATGTTCTACAAATACAACTTGATCATGTGCATGAACTTTTTACCTCAGGTTTAACTCACCTTTTTGAAAATTTAAACCCCCCAGGTGCTCCAGCTATCTCAGCTGATACCTCCGTTACGTCGACCCTCCATACCATGTCCCCTATTCGAAATCAGGTTCTGGCCCCAAGCGATGTCTTCAACCATTACCTCATAATTAAACCAATTGATTATCCACCATGAATGCCAAAGAATCATGTGATTTTATTGAGTTTCCTTTGATCATGATCCACTCATATATACGTGAGTCCTACGAACACGACTTATTTTATTCTTCAGGATACCCTCACTTGGACACAAGCCAAACTCACTCAATGATTGCCCCCAGCCCTCTCTACTTACATGACGCACACTGCTACCCGCCAGGAGGAAAAAGTGCCTTGGTTGATACGCCTGGGGAACAAGAATGGTTATCCAACCGTCGAGTCCCGCCACTTAATATTCACTTGATGCAACACGCTGCCCATTTCGTTCCAGATTCCACAAACAAGTCAGGAGTCCCGGCTGAAGCTCCCCCTCATACTCCCGCCACCCCTCCCAAGAATTTAAGAAACAGACTCAACAGCTTGACGGCTTCGAGATCCACCGACACTCACCATCAACTAGATTTAATAAACTTTGTATGTCTTCCAACCGCCACGTAAACAACCGCTGATCTTCCGCTTCAGGACAAAGAGGATCATCCTTTTGTGGCATGCCCCGATGAAACAGGTCCGAGCATTACTGCTTCGACTTCCACATCTACAAACGTATGTCCTCCATTTGGGATTACCCAAGTCCTTCTCTCACCTCCGAATGGCATTGAATCGCTCCAGAATGAAGGTCGTCCTTTGGCGACACTTGAATCATTTGCTGCTAACCGAAAAATGAATGATAATGTGAACCTTTTCTTTACCTATGCAGTCCGCATTCTGATAGTACTTAACTAGGCCCCCATAATATTTTCTAAACATACTCACAGCACGAACACAACTAAAGCGGTTATGTTGGAGGGTCCAGTACCTTCCGGACAAGTACCCATATCCCGAGAGATCGATACAACACCTGTATCCAGTGCACAGGAAGACATACAGACCCTTCAGGATTACGAAGATGCTCTTGTTCTATGTACCCGTGCCCTGTCTTTACTCGCCCGCAGCGTGATGTCTCCTGAAGAAATCAAAATTAGAACCACCATACATCGACTCCAACTCAACAATAATTCTTTGCAGAAGGAGGTCGACCATCTCTCAAGGCTTGCGGAGCTGCTTTCTATCGCATGTGAGGAGACCGAGGCTGACAAGAACACCCTATACCTAGACCGCCAGGTTATACAGCCCTTATACGACGCGATCAGAAGATGTGATGAATTGAGGAGTGTACGTACCGTTCTCATACCATTGATATATCCAGGGGGAGAGATGACGTCGGAAGTGAGTGTTGCACAGAAGGCCTCCCTTGCTTGTGCCTCTGTGACATGGATGAGCAATGTATAATATGAATACAGGTGGGGGGACGCGACGCGCACCTCTTTCCACGTTATCTCTTACTTCACTCCATGCGCTTCTTGTTGTACTTAAGTCTCGATCATCCAAGTACTGGTCGACAGATTTGATCTTGCGGTGTAGTTTTGTGAGGGACTCGACACTAAATCATGTTAATAAAACTGTGTGATATCAAGTGCTCTATATAACTCACTATATCTCCTCAATGCGCTTCCTGAAAGCCACGATCGATTTGAACCAGCACGCGACTTATACTGATGACAGAACTCACCGTTCTTGGAAGAAGCTGAGGTAAGAATCAGAGAGAACGCGAAGATGGGCGTCAAAGAGTGGTATGGGCCCCTGTGTCTGTACTGGTGGGTCTGAGGTCGATGTCCTGGACGGCAGTGATGGCTGGTCCATGCTGTTTCGTCTGAGTTCGAGCTGTGTGTCTGAGTCGACTGCACTTTCCTCAGGGCTTTCTTGTGGAGGGAGGACCCACGTGATGTCCTACCTCAAGGTAACCTCGAACAGGTCCCATGAGAATAACTCAGACTGCTTATATCAATGGCTCCAATTATCGTAAGACTTTGACTGTTCTTAGTTCACACTTCATGGCAAAGGAACAGCCCAGTAGTTGCCGATTTGCGCCATAAATGACACTAAATCAGTCAAGGTCAGCTGAACTTGTCCTGGATTTGGACTGGATAAATAGGTAGATGGTCTTGAGTCAATATATATATATATATATATCACCTTTCCTCGTATATTGATTTATAAAATTTCGGGTTTTGAGAGAAAAGGTTTTCCCGGTGTGTGTAACGCGGTCACGATGATCGATGTTATGATCATACACACTGACCAGCGGTAAGCTTGGGATAGACTCCGTCAGTCGCGGCCGGCTGGTCTAGCGTCGTCTGGTAGGCGAATGGCGCTTGGGCTGCCTTGGCGTTGACGCGCTGCACACATGCTGATGGTGCTTGTTTTGGTGCCCCTCTTAGCGGGTGCCCCAGCGCCAAGCGCCAGCAACAGCGCAGCGCAGAGCCTGTGGTGACCTTAGCAGGCAACCATTCTTTTTTTCCCTGGAGAAAAAGGGGAGAAAATGTGGCGGGAACGTTAAGTTTTACCTGAGTAAAGACAAAGGGGAAATTCCGGAAAAAGTTGAAATTTTTACCAAACATTCGAGGGGCAAATCTTTTAAACCCTCTCTTGGAAATGTTGGAGAAAAAAGAGAGAAAAAATTCAGTATTTTATCGAATCTTTAGCCAAGATAATATATTATGTGCTTACCTGTCAAAAATACTGTAGAAAAGCAGCTTTTCCTCTCATCTTGAGACTGGTGAAAATTTTAAATCATCGACTGGTGACGAGAATGAAAAAATGAAGTAAAAATCTATAATTTTGTCTAATAATTTGTCTACCTAAAATTATTTTTCTTAACCAAGGAACGGGGATGGGAAAACACAGCAATGATTTTGTATATTTTCTCTCTTCTTTCTCCTCTTTCACTTGACCGAAATTTTAACCCCCTTCCTAGCTATTAGAGAAAGATTATGTCGAAAAAATCTATGATTTCTTTCAGATTTTCTCTGCACATTTTCTCAGTGAAAATTTGTTCTTTCCCCTGCATTTCCGTGTTATTTTGGCCAGATCAAAAAAGAATAATCCCTGCAGTGTTATTCTCTACAACTCAACGCTCAGCTCAATCCTGCTCGCCTTAGAAGGGGATAGTGCATCTCAGAACCAGAAGACAGACTTGTCCTTTATATCAGGAAGCCTATAGATGTCAGACTTCATTGTCAACGGTCTTATCAAACCAATAGTTGGTCTTGATCTAGAGGATAAGACTCAACAGCCGTAACAGTGTGAGGGTTGGCGTGAACATGTGATGGTGGGTGTGGACATGTGAGGGAGGGTGTGGTTGTGTCAGGGTGGGCATGGGCACATGGACATGGGCACCAGGGGGCTGTGTACATAGAGGGTGGGGGTTTCTTGGTCCTGCGTGGGCATTGGGCATGTGTGGGGCAGTCCTGTGTTGGGCAAGGAGTGGGTGGTGGAGGGTGGTAGCAGTCAGGACTGTTTGTGTACAACACTGTAGGAGAGGGGTTGGCAGGAGGGTAGTGAGCTGGCAAGAAATTGATGACTTACTTCGTCACCATTCCTTACACTACAGATTTTGTTGCTGGCAGAGGTGATGGCCTTACCATCAGAGTGCCGGTCAAGGTGGCATGGCAGATGGCAGGGTAGTGATTGTTGTTTGGGGTGGTTGGAGGGTGACAGTGGTGAGAGGAAGACAACATTGATGCATGATGTGGCATGCATCAACAAATTGTGCTGGTAAGTTGCTGAAGTTGCCGGAGTCGTTGGAATAGCCAAAATAGCCAAGATCATGTATTTTTTCTTAGTATTCTATTTTAAACCAAGCCCCTTTGCCGAGTGGTTAGGATGTCATTATTTATTACATAATCTCTCTGTGAACACTGGTTCAATCCTCCATGAATGCACATATTTTTAATTATATCATAGAGTCCTCATGGACTCCTGGTAAGTCCTCAGAGTCCATGGGGAGTCTGTCCCCACCCAGTCCTAGGACACCTACTAATTAGCGGACTGATGGGGACTTGATGGGGACTCTGATGGGACTCAATTTCGATAGGGACTCAATAAAAGTACATTTCTAATTACATTGAGTCCCCTCTGAGTCCTGGGACTGATACGGAGTCCGTGAGGATCTGTGGCTTAGTGTAAAGCCCTCCTGAATGCAGCTGAGTTTGTGTACAGTGTAGGAGTGTTAGTGTTAGGCCATGAAGCCCCTGATTTTGCATTTGTACTAAGGAAAGCTGTGTTGGTAATGTGATTCTTATCACATGTGTTCACAGCTATGTACC
>MU150308.1:0-42876 GCA_015584075.1 Collybia nuda
GAACATGTCTACAAGTGATTTGGACTTCCGGACACACTCTTATCAGATCAAGGCCCCCAATTCTCTGCAAAAGTCTTCAAAGAGCTTGGACGACTCCTTGGAATTAAACTGATCATGAGTATGGCATACCACCTGCAGACAGATGGAGAAACAGAAAGATTAAATCAGGAACTTGAGATCTACTTCCGGATGTTTTGTCAAACCAACCCATCATCATGGAAAGACCTTAACTCCACCATCAAATTTGCACACAACCAACAGACACATTCTGCTACAAAACAATCGCCCTTCTTCCTCATGATGGGATATGAACCACAAGCTATCCCCTCAGCCTTCAATAAAACCATTGCCCCAAGTGTAGAACAAAGGATGATTGAACTGAGGAAAGCACGAGAAGAAGCAATTGCAGCACACAATCTTGCCAGAAGAAAGGTAGCCAAACAAACCACACAAGGATTCACCCCTTTCAAAGAAGGAGAGAAGGTCTGGCTGGAAGGAACTAATCTTCAAATTCCATACCAATCACGGAAGTTAGCTCCTCAAAGAGAAAGACTGTTTGTCATTCAGAAGGTACTAGGCCCAGTCACCTATCATCTAAAACTCCCCACGCAATGGAAAATACACCCCGTGTTCCATGCTTCCCTGCTCACACGGTATGTGGAAACTGACACCTACAGACCCAATTACCCAGAACCACCACCTGATCTTGTCAACCAACAAGAAGAATTCAAAGTTGAAGGCATCATCAGTCATCAGCCTAGAGGCCGAAGCTTCCAATATCTCGTAAAGCGGAAAGACTATTCACCCACTCACAATACGTGGGAACCCAAAAATCACTTAAAAGCAGCCCCCCAAATCCTTCAAACTTACAAGAAGCGATATTGCCTCTAAACACCTTCGGAAATTTACACTTTCTGATCCCGCATCCTCTACACCATGAATCCCTCTATCATCAACATCCCGCTCAACATCTAAATCACCACCACCCGTAGCACCGTTAGCACTCCGATTGCCAATTTAACCACACCTGCAGAAAGGCTTGTGTATATCCAAAAAGTCCACACTCAGAACCGATTTAAAAACTGGCATGCACAGGAAGAATACCACAAGAAGATACATGAGCTGTGGGACCAACCACCATACATTGGGGAGATCAAGACTTACAAGAGACTCATGGATCTACAAGATCAGATCCACAAACAAGCTCAAATAATTACTGAGTTCATCAATGAAACCGCCGGCATGCTTTCACGAACCCCACAGTTTGAAGTTCTAGAGACCATCATCATTGCAGAACAGACCCATGTTTGCCTACCAACATCAACCCCATCAGAACTTAGTGAGATGAGCAAAGAACAGCAGAACAAAAACAGAGTACATTGGGCAGAACCCAGAGCAACGGAGCATGCCTCCATGAACAACCCACACATCTCCAGTCCCACACCTCCCAAATCGCCTGAAACCACAGCCGCCCAACCACCACAACCACCATCATCCCCAACCTACACCCCATCCCCACTGTGTCCACATTTAATAGTCAACAATCTGTCCCCCACACTCTCCTTGCCATCATCACTACTGCCCACCTCATCCGAATCTACAGGACCTCCCTCTACTAGCAAACGCAATCCTTCTACACAGCAGGTTATGAACAAGCTAAAAGGTAGATGAGCTCATCAAATGAAGAAAAGAGCACAGAAAAAGCGAGCCACTACCGTCATATTAAACCCCCTCAATCACGCCGGGACCTCACAAAACCCCATTGACATTGACAACCTCCACTGCAACTGGTGCTTTAGGACAGGACACAAGAAACCAAACTGCCCGCAGTACACCTGTGACAATTGCCAGCAGACAAGCCCCAGACATCTAGAAGGACACTGGCCCCCCCCCCCCCACCTATCACCTACGGCCAGTTTATCAACTGAAAATGGGGAAATTGCCTGGTCCAACCGTCTTGGAATGTCAACGTCGTGCAGAAGACACCTCCGCCACCAAACAGACAATGCATGCCAGTAGGAGATAAAGACGCCAGACAGGATTTCTATAATAACTGCGACGACTACCTCTTTGGAGAAGAGGGTGACCACAACATGGACGGAGAGTGACTTTCAAAGCTGGGACGCTTTGAAGATAGAAGGGGGGTAATGTTACAGTTTCTCCTCTCAGACCATACTTTTCTCCTTATCTTTCTACCTTTACTTATCATCATTGTATCTCACATAGTCTGATCTTTGGACTATCTCTTCTTCCTATATCCCCTACTCTTCATTCCATTCCCACTAACTCTATTATTACATCAATATTTCACATCATTACTCAGTGCCATATTTATACTTACCAATAGTGCTTATCCCTCTCCGAAGCATTACTCATCATGCTTCTTTGAGCTTTGTATATATATCCCACAATGTAGTAGATAGTGTAAGGGCAACCTTACTTTTGCGTCAGCAGTGACTCTCCTAAGCAAGCAGGTGCAGGATGTGTTAGAGACTTATGCAACAGACCTAGTAAGGGAAATCCTAAGTTGTATTGTATAAGTATAGATACTATCCTACTCACCTAGTAAGGGAAATCCTAAGAGAATAATCAGAGGATTCCTTACTAGGGTATTGTCTCTATATACTGTAGATTACAATAGATACTCATGGCTTATTGTGCCATGTCACTCAGGGTTGTACAATAGGTGTTAGTACAACAATGCAAGATCACGAGTACAGTGCAATGGGGTGTACTGGGTTGCACTGAGGTGTGCTGTAGGGTCTGTACATGTGTACTTCCTATTGAAATCCAGTGCTGAGGCATACACTGGTTTGGATGCCAGGTGTGTGAGGGTGTTCCCCTTACAGATAGTCCTCAGCTTGACCTAACTGAATATACCATATTCTCTACAATATCAACACTCAGCTTGATCCTACTCACCTCAGAAGCGGGTAGTGCATCTCAGAACCAGAGGACAGACTCTTCCTTTATATCAGGAGGTCTAGAGACGTCAGACTATACCGTCAATGGTCTTATTGAAACAACAATTGATCTTGATCTGAAGGGTAAGGCCTAACAGCCGTAACACTCACATTGTCATGCAGCTGTGTAAATACATTGGATTCCACATTGTCAACATCCATTCCATCTTCATCACTATCTGTGACGATCCATGAACACTGAACAATGCTCTTAGGCGCTATAAATATATCCAGGTAGTATGGGTACTCACAGTGCATCAAATTGGCCCCTGTATGCCAGACTGCTCACCATCATTGTCTGAGTGGTAGAGATTGCTAAGTACTTGCTTCTAGAGGTTCCAGTGTTTGTCAGAGTGATTGAAAAAAACCAGTAAAGATATAACTCACATTACTTCCAGGCATCACCAAAATTTCTTTGCTTGGTGAGTGAGGCCATTCCATATCCTCTGCATCTCTCAAATTTCCATCACTGTCCACTGCATGTCCCTCTAATAACATAGCTTGTTGTGGATGTTGAGTATTGATGCAAAAATCTAGGTCATTTGCACTGTGACATCAATAATCTATTTACAACAAATCTGACTTGAACTGACCAATTTGGTGCCTTTCAGCTGTCTCTTTTCTTGATATGAGTTTAGCGTTATCTAGTTCATATTTTTATCAAAAAAATTTTGCTATCTGTGTGTAGTTTGGGAGACATACCATTTTCACCCATTCCTCTCATCTGTTGATGCTCGGTGATTGTTTTGGGGTAATCACCGGCTCCTGCTCATTTGGCTTGCTTCTTCTGCCGGCTGCCCTCTATGATCAACTGAAGGTCAGGCTTGTCGTGTTCACGTCAAGGAGACATTTTTTAATAAGAGTATCCCAGCAGTGTAAACAGACGATGCCACCTGCAAAGCCAGATTTTGCAGTACCACGAAAAAAAGCTCCCACCAATCTATTACCTAATATTAAGCCATATTAATTGTTATTTCTAAACATCAATTATTTCTTATTACCAAACTCCAGTACTTTTGACAAAAATCTTCCTGACTGGTTGCACCTCCTCCTTGCAATAAAAGTTTGGGGCCGGACCTGTCTGACCCAGGTCCAACCTGAGGGCCAGGGCCATCTTGGTACTGGCCCTGACCCTCATTTATGGGGCTGGTCCAACCACATACTGGCCCTGGCCCCTGGCCCGGGTTTGCGAGGTCCTGGCCCAGACTGGGGGCAGTACACTGTGCAGGTGGGTTGGCTATGGGGTGCACCCTTCCTTTTTGTCCTGCCAGGATAATTGGTGGACTTGATCCATCTCATGTGGCCATGCATGGCTGCAGGGGGGCAATCCCCTGGTTGGGCCCTTACAGACCCTTATCAAGCTGCACCTCTGGCACCCCACACACCCCATTAGATGGTGCATCCCAGTGTGGCAGCATTTTGTCCTCTGCCAAATTTTATGTCTCTTTTGTAATTACTGTAAGCAGTGACCAATACATATACTCTGTATAGTCCAAATGTAGAACAAAAAAAAAAAAAGAGGGCTGCCATAAAATTTTTAATTTGCTGATGTTCAAATTGGGGACCTTTTTATCACTTTGCCACCATCTGCTATACTTGTGACCAGCTGCCTTTGATTTCAGCTACACAAACAACTAATCACACCAGGACATACAAGTTTTTAGGTGGACCAAAAACATTAGAAAAATCCTAAAATTCAGTCAGAGTTTCAGTCAGACAGAAATTCTGACTGAATTTTAGGATTTTTCTGAGGTTTTCGGCCCACCTAAAAACTTGTACTTCCCGGTGTGAATCTTTATGAATACAGACTGGTGATTAGCATAACCATCCATATCAGACAGATACTTGTGTTAAATAATATTAATATTATAATTTCTTATCCATCCAGCCCCAAGGTGAGACTGTTTCTACTTTGTGACTTGTGGGAAACCTGGGTGATGGAACCATAACCCAACTGGGCCTCCGAATGGGCCTAAAAATACGCTTATACATATATGGTTAACATATTCTAAATGACGTGTGTGAACTGTTACGCATCGCTCACTCGCACTTTCTCGACGTTTCTCACTATAATTCTGACCACACTTTCCCTCAAGTGGGCTAAACATGTGGTGGCTTGATCCTGGTAAGGAGGTATTGAATGTGGTATGTCTTTCGGGCTTGTTCACTTTGGTGGCGATACTTCTCAATATCCTTCAATCAGCTATTCAACCGTATCCTAGCCCCCTATGTCGAGAACCTTGACTTTAATCAAGTCAATTACGGAATTGGGCAAGGTCTGTTTGGTATACCTTTCTAATTCCCGCCCGCCCCAACCTCTCGTAGGCCAGTTGACCCTTCGGCATCTGCGTCTGAAAAAAGGTGCACTGGATAAGTTCAGGTTGCCTGTCGATGTGTTGGAAGGTACTTTCTTCAGTTTTGATATTTGGAGGAAAGTGTTTTTGAACTTTTATAGGGCACTTGGGAAAATTTACTTTGTCACTACACTGGCTCAATCTAGGAAACCAGCCCGTCGAGATTCTGATTGAAGATGTTTATCTATTGATCGTCCCTTCTCCGCAGACAAATAGTGATCCTCAAGAGGAAGAAGAAAGGGCGTATACTGCCAAGGCAGAACGGTTGGAAAATGCAGAACTTTTACATATGCGCGATCACCCAGAAACATCAGGTACGACACATCATATGCCCATTCTCTCCCAACTCATTGTTTTCAGACGACTCTACCCAAACCCAGGGTCTTTGGGAATCATTGACATCCAAAATCATCAATAACCTCCAAGTGACCGTCAAAAATATCCACATCCGATACGAGGACCATTTGAGCGTCCCTGGGGTGCGCTACCTATGACCTATGAGGATTTCCCGCATTACTGAGAGCACTCACATGTAGCATCCCTTTGCTGCCGGCATTACATTGGCTAGTTTCACAGCAGTTTCCGTCGATGCCGAATGGAAGGCAGCATTTATTGAAAGCACTGCAGGGGCGATCCATAAAGTAAGCCTAACGACTTTGAGTCAGTCGGAGCATATATTTATGCAACTACTAGCTTGCAAATCTTGAGTCTTTGGCTGTATATTTCGATACTGATTCTCCTAGCATGGCTGGCCTTCCGACTGCAGATGCCATCAATAAATTTTCCAGTATGGTGTGTGTAATTTCTCCACTAGTATGCGTTTGATTGCTCAAATGGACAGCAGATAACACAAGGTTCATCGGCAGTAGACCATCAATTCATCCTGAAACCTGTTTCAGGGGAGGGTCGTGTGAGTTGATTTGCATACTCCCATGGCGTAGACTTACCTCTGTCTAGATTGTGGTGAACCATAAAGTTGATCGGCGAACACCACGGTTTGATATTCAATTGATTTTCGAGGAGATCGGTATTGCCCTTGATGACAGTCAGTACCGGGACATAATCTCACTTCTTGATATGTACCACGTCTACGTACGACAACGTCAAGTAAACTTTAATTTTACTTGCATTCTTTCTCTCTCCTGATGAACCCACAGTATCGAAAATTCAAACCTCCCGAACTTTCATCCACTACAGCGAAATCACGTCTTCTATATGCAGGGAGAGCAATCCTTGCAGGGATTCACGAGCGCAACCACAGGTGGACATGGGCCTATTTCGCTGAGCGGCGGGACGACAGAAATACGTATGTGGAATTGTTTCAGAAGAAATTGCTGAATCCACTTGTTGGGATGGTAAGTTATTCAGTTCATTCTGTTTCTCACCAATCTATACAAACGTCGTTGATAGGAGTACACACAATTAGAGGCATTGGAGAGGAAACTATCTTATGAGGATATCAGGTTCTATAGGTCAATTGCACGCTCCCGCTTACGAAAGGATCAAGCGCTTCGGAAGAGGTTGGAAGGGGAGCGGATGCGACAACCGGCAAAACAAGGTTGGACTAGCTGGATTTGGGGATCAACCAGTGATGCGTCTGAAAATGACCCTGCGTTCGGCAAACCAATGACCGCTAAACAGCGCCAGGAGCTATATGACGTCCTGGACTATGATGAAAAGGCAGCGCTCGTAGAATCTTTTCAAGCTCCTCGGGACTCACTCAAAGCGCGAGTGTCTGCAAAATTGAATAAAGGGTCGTTTGTCCTCCGTACGGACCCCCACGGCAACATCCAAGACGTCACCTCGGTCGTGTTCAACTCATTCCAGGCAAACTTCATTCAAAGGCCTGAAAATTTTGAAGCGTCCGTATTCCTAGGTGATTTCGGAATATATGATGGGACAACTTCAAATACCCTCTATCCTAAAATCGTCCGTGTGAAGGCGAAATCCATGGAAGCAGTGGAGGGTGATAGCGTGGCCATTCCGGAAGCAAAGTCCAACAGAGACGAAGCTGATGCATTCTTTTTTATTAAGTTTGAGAAAAACCCGTTAGATGAACGGGCTGATAACGCTCTGACAGTCCGCATGCGGCACATGGAAATTATATACCACAAAGGCTATTTGGAAGCTGTGTACAAATTTATGAAGCCTCCAGCAAGCCAACTGGAGTCTGTTGAAGCGCTCTTAGTGAGTTCTTGAACTATTTCCGCAAATGATCCTAATATGTTGTGTAGAATGTTGCCAGTCAAACCTTGGAAGGACTCCGCAAAGAGACTCGAGCTGGATTAGAATTCGCGCTTCAGACACATAAGACAATAGACATCCACGTGGATATGAACTCACCCGTAATTATTATTCCTGAAGAGTAAGAATCTGAACTTTTGTCCATTTATCATACTAATCACATTTTCAGTGTAACCAGCAATAATTGTAAACACCTAATCATTGACGCTGGTCATATTTCGATCGAGAGTGATCTGGCAGACAAGGATGCTGTCCGTGCAATTCACCTTAAGCGTAACCAGAAATATAGCGATGAAGACTACAAATATCTGGAATCTCTGATGTATGATAAATTACTACTTAGATTGGAAGCAGCACAGGTATCAAAAACATTCCCCTCATCCAAGTCTTTATTAATTCTTATTTAGTTTATTGTTGGAAACAATCTTCAATCATGCCTTGACGCGCTGAGTTCAGGCTCAAATGATTCTCTTCATCTTTTGGAGAGAATAAACATCGATATCCAAGTTCAGAGTTCAATCGTACCAACTGTATTAAGCCTGGCTCGATTGAAAGTTTCTGGAAAGCTTCCGACGCTCCGGGTCAACCTTTCCGATACAAAATATAAATCTCTCATGCGGTTAATTGATGTATGCGTTCCGGAGTTTGACGATGACACAAGTAAAGAACGCCAGTCTACCACCGCCAGAAGTGTTTCTGGGGCATTTCAATTACCAACCGGCTTGTTTGGCCAACCCGAAATCGAGTATAACATCATCGACGACGGCGACGACGACAGCGAAATCGAAAATGAGGATGAAGATGGCTCGATAACTCGCGGTGAAGATCTCTTCTATGAAGCCGACGATGGCTCGTTGGAGGTTTGAGTGAGTTTGATTTGTATGTATTGGTCTAACTATCGAATTTTCAGCGCCCCGACCTGCATCAACACTCGCTTGAACTTAACTTCCAAGTGGATCATTTAAAGGTAGAGATATCTAAAACATCCAATGCGGGTGTCGATAAACCGATCGGAAGTGTTTCTTTTGAACATTTCGTCCTCGGATTTTCCCTTGCGAAATACGACATGAAGGTAGTCGTTAATCTTCGGTAAACATTACGTTCCCTCCATATTTGACATTGACTAAAATAATTCAGCGCTGTATCGATGGACCTTGCACAACCTGGAACAGAAAAATTACTAAGATTTATTTCTTCTGCGGGCTCACTTCAAACCAAGGATCAGGACCTTCTCAGTGTGACCTACACTCGAGTACAGAAAGATTCTCCCGAATTTCTTGGTGTCTACGAAGGCATTGATCAAAGTGTGGATATCAAAATCTCTACATTTATATTTCGCGCGACACCAGAACCTGTTATTTCGCTATATGATTTTATCATGACAACATTCGTCCCCCCGTCAAACGCACAACAGAATATGAGCGCACAGAATGGAGTTGACAATGGCGAGAGCTTAATCGCGGACGACGCCATCACATCGGAAGGAAAGATTCGAGTCTTGTTAAAGCTTGCTGAGGTTCAAGGTTAATAGGCCTGTGATATGTATTGTCTATTACTGATCTCTTTACTAGTTATCCTTATTCATGGCTTGGATAGTCTTGCCACTCTCTCCTTATCGACGGCTGATGTTTCCGTATTTTTGCGAGCGACCACCCTGCGAGTCACTGGGAGGCTTGGAAGTTTATCTCTCAGCAATGACTTTCCTGGATATAACGTCCACGAAGAATTCAACCAAATTCTGTCCATCCAGGGCCAAAATTTCGCCGAGTTTCGCTATCAGACTTTCGACCCGGCAGAGGACACCTACACAGGGGTGAAGTCATCTGTCTACCTAAATGCAGCCTCAGTCAAGCTTCACTTTTTGGAGGGTCCCCTTCACGATATTTACCTCTTCTTCGTGAAGCTCACGAAGCTTAAAGGGCTGTACGATGCAGCGACTCAGGTTGCGGTCCAAAAAGCATCGGAAATCGAGCGTATGCAGTTTGAGGTTTCGATAAAGACTCCTATTCTAGTATTTCCGTCTAACCCAGCCCAGTCCCATGACACTCTAGTGATGCGCCTCGGAGAAATAATGGCTCGGAATACGTCCGAGGCAACCATCAATAAAATTACCGGCAGTCTTCATGGAATACAACTTGTATCTAACCTCTACCAAGGAGAAGTCGTGTCAGTCCTCAAAATTATTGATGATATTGATGTAACCACCGATGTGGTACAGTCCAATGGGATAGGTGATCCAAGTGGCAATGATTATCCTAACAACCAGGTCCGCTTTTAGTCCCAGGCTTACGCATTACTAACATAAGATATTGATAGGTTTCAATTAAAATTTCAGATATCAGGCTACACTTAACCCAGCTGCAATATGGATTGCTGATTCAACTCTCGCAAGCTGTCCCTCGAGTTATTTCAGGAGAGCCGGGGTCTAATTTCCCAGCTGATAATCTGGTATTCAAAGACGAGACCTCACCATTTGACGACGAAAATCAATCATCTGTGGACCTTGGACCTGAACTGCGACTGGGTCTATCCACCGGAAGTAGCGCACCGCGGAATGCTCTTGATTTAATGATCTCTGTTAAAACCATCAAATTGCATCTCTATGACGCTCTGGCTTCGTCACAGGAAAATCTCAAAGACCATGGCATTGCAAGATTTGCCTTGAATGACAACACTTTGCGTCTAAAATTACTTTCCGATAGCTCTGGGGAAGCTCAGATAGTGCTGAAGTCATTTACGATGAGCAACACGCGACCCGGAAACACCAAATTCCGCGAAATCATTCCACCCGCACAGCACGACCGAAATCAATTTATGGCATTGTTCACAATGTCGGGTGGACAAAACCATACATCTCTCGCAATTCTTACTGTAGACTCCCCTCAGATCATCTTTGCATTAGATCCAGTTGTTGCCCTGCTTGGATTTTTTACGAGTCCCTTCTCTGGACATCCTCCTTTGGACACTCCCGATAACTATTCGATGCGTGGTCGGAGTGCTCGGCCTAGCAGGGAAGCTACAGTAGATTTTCGTGTCGATTTACATGATGTCTCGGTGAGCGTGCTACAGGACGATGAAGACCAAGAATCACAGTCAATCAGGCTTTATGTGAAACAAATTTTATTATCGCAGCAGGTAAACATGTTCTTTAGGCTTTGATTTGGTGTTTGCTCACCTCCTGTTCAGGGAATAATGGCTCTTACTGTCAACCAACTTGGGATGTCTCTAATGCGCATGGGCGACTCAGCAGATAGTGTGAGGTTCTTAGATGATGTTGATCTTACTCTCTCTTTGGATAGTCGGTCTTCATCAATGGAGAAAATGACAAGTATAGAAATCTCGGCCAAGCCTATCGTCTTCCGGGCATCATATCGTGATATCAATGTAATTACTTCCATCGTCAACCACGCCATCGCATTATATGGAAGGTCAGATCCAACATCGGATACGGTCACACCTCCCGAATATCACTCCCGAACCTCACTAAAAAGTAAAGTTTCTACAACAACCCCCCCCAAAGCCTACCCGTACCCGATTGGACATGCCCGTGTCCTCATGTCAAAAGAACAGGTAGGAGTTATAATTTATGTTCCTTTTTCATCTGATCAACAAGTTGCTTCAGCTGAAAGGATCATTCGATGGCTTCCGACTCGTACTAATTGGCGACTTGCACGAGCAGCCCATGTTTCACCTCAAAATAAAGCCTTTTGTTTTAGGAATAAACGACTGGTCAAATGAGGTCAGTCTTTGTTGTAGCTGAGAGGCTCATGTGCTGAACTCTCACAAAGGTTCAGGCCACAACGACACTAGCGGCACACATCAGTTACTTCAATCTCACAAACTCTCACTGGGAACCTCGTGAGTATAAATAATAGATTGCTACTGTGGAGTCGAAATAACACATGCACACAGTAATTGACCCTTGGAGCTTTACGATCACGGTAAACATCTTTATTATAATTTGTTACACTGATTCAAGCGGACACAGGTTGCGAAAGAAAACGCCTCTGGCACGACATTCACTCTTTCTGCCCGAGAACGTCTAGATCTTAATATCAGCACAACGTTTGCGGAACTGGCCGTCACAACATTCAAGATGTGGGGAAAGGAAGGTGAACAGGTCCTTCTAAAAGCCAGGGGAACCTATGCCCCTTACCGCATCAGGAATCGCACTGGTGCTTCAATTCTCGTTTGGTCTGACCTTGATGGGAGTATGAACGCGAGTGACATTCCTGCTCTGGAAATAACAAATGACGAAACTATTGATTGGAGATTTGATGACTGGAAGACCATGCGAGAGGTAAGTGGTATCATTAGAAGTTGCGGGAAACTTGACCATGCTATCTCAGCACGTCTCTTCCGGACAACATAGCATCGGTATTCAAGTTATTGGAAAACCTTGGGAACATCTGCGAAGTATTCCTGTCGACCGTGAGGGGGAGTTTGTCTTCTCTCTTCGACCGCGCGCAAAATACCCGTGTCGGTTGCTTTGCGAGATCAGGGTAGTGGACAACGTCAAGGTGGTTACTATTCGGTCCATCTACAAGATTGAAAATCAAACGCTATACCCGTTGGAGTTAACCCTTGTTGATGACACGGGACATCCTGTATTCTCATTGGAGAAAATCGCCCCGGGGCAAGATTATTCTCTCCCCATTGATGCTGTTATGCAAAACAAGATTAGAATACAGCCAGATCGTGAGGATCGCCGTGGTATTCATTTGATGCTGATTAATTGAAGAATAGAGGGTTTCGGTTACAAATGGTGTTCTGCAATTCGTTGGGAAGATCTAATTGCCAAGAAAAGCTTCACCATTAAGTGCCCACATTCAGATGCCAAAGAAGCAGCATTCCGTTTTCAAGCCTGGGTACAAACAGATGCACAAGACAGCCTCTCAAGGTAAGTCTGAACGGGTGTAATCATCATAGTTTTCACGAAAGGCCACAGAACACCTTTCATCAAAGTAAACCTTAAACTTCGGGCACCTCTAGAACTTGAGAACCTATTACCGTACAATCTGGAGTATCGTATATACGATAAAGATACTGATCAGAACTGGAGGAGTTATCTTAGGAAAGGAGGGGTAATGCCAGTTCATTCTGTGGAGTTGAATCATTTCGTGTTGCTCAATGTGGATATCCAAGACACAGGTAGGTTTCAAAGTCAACTTTCGACGCCTCAATTAAAGTCCATTTAGTTTTCAAGCCAAGTGATTTTGCTATTATCAATACCGACGGGCATTCCGATTTCGACATCGAGACCCGCCTCACATTGCGCGATCAAAATGATAGAAAGTTGGATTTGAAATTAAACTATATGTATGTCATGGAACTTTGCCGAAGCATGCCCTTAATTCCGTTGATAGACGCTACCCGGAATCAGGCGGGGCCTTCAAAGTGCAGATATATAGTCCATATATTGTCGTCAATAAAACCGGCCTCCCCCTCCTAGTCAGATCCACACGGTTGCCACGCTCGGGCTATCAGGATGTAGCTGGTGATGATCGACCAGGTAAATATCATCTATTTGTCCTCTTTCAGAATGATATATCCTTGTGGTAGATGTATCATCAACTCCGTCCCCTTTCCGTAAGAACGTTGCTTTGTGGGTAAAATGCAAACTAATAATTTTACAGTGGTGTCACACCCACAAGAGAATGGTCACGAGTTCTCCTTCAGAGTTGGAGATTCATTCTGGTCTAAGGTAAAAGAGACTATCATGGAGCCTAGCCTTAATTCCTGATTGTTGTATCAAGTCCTTCAGCCTGGAAGCCCCAGCAGCAGAAACAACACTAGTTGCCATTTCTCGACAAGAAAAAGCAGACGAAATACATACAGGATTATCTTGGAATGAAGGGCTCGGTAAATACAAGCTGACGAAGATTGTAACTCTCACCCCTCGCTTCCTCATCAAAAATAATTTGTCCGAGACGATTTCATTCAGGGAGCATGGAGTAGCTCCCAAAGAACATTCCTCAATTATCCCAGGGACGCGTTGCCCATTACAGCATATCAGGACGGGACAAGAAAAACTTCTTACCTTCGCTTTTCCGGGGTTGAATGCTCAATGGTAAGTCTAATAGCAATATCCCTAAGAATTAACCTAGATTATAGTTATAGGTCAGCGCCTATCAATATAGAAGATATTGGTTCGATATATTTTCGCCTGCGAGCCCCAGGCGAAGTTAATAATATTCGCCTAATTCGCGCCGATATTCAAATTGACGGATCCACCATCTTTATCTCACTCTCTTCCGCTAGCGAAGGGTGGCCTTTCATAATTGAGAACGAAAGCGACTATTTGATCAAATTGGGCCAAAAGGTGAGCCACAATATAGGTGTTCCCTGTTGATTTTGGATTATAAAGGCAAAATCTGCCACCCAGGATATCAACCGTGACGACCAAATGACTTCGAGCAAGACATACCCAGTCTACAGTTTAAGCCCTCGTGCCTGCTTGCCCTACGCTTGGGATTTTCCTGCTGCTCGAGAAAAGAAGATCACGCTAACAATAAGCGATACGCGTCGAGCTGTCGACATCATGGAGATAGGCGATTTGATGCCATTCAAATTTCTCGTACGTGGTCGATGGTCTGAGTAAAATTTTGCTTAATGTTGATCCAGGACAACCAGCGCACAAGAGCTGTATCGTTGGACGTTCGGGCCGATGGCCATAAACAAATATTGCGGATCACAAACTATAATCCGGAACGTAGTTTATATAAACCCCGAACGAAAAGTTATCCGAGCTCAACCTTGCGACAGGATACTATTTCAAGCACAGTAGAAGCGTTTGAAGCTGTTACAGAAGAGGTTTTACCCACATTTTCATTTGGGGTCGACTTCGTTGGTATCGGTGTCTCCCTCATCAATCGGAGGCTGGTCGAGGTGGTCTACATTTCCATTGATACTCTCAAATTTGATTACACCAATAGCACTGTTGCGCAAGCAGTGAATATTTCTTGTGGTGCGCTCCAAATTGACAACCAATTGCATGACGCAATCTTTCCCGTCGTACTTCAACCAACTCCGATCGTCAAAGAAGCAAATGGTGTTGCGGCCCTGCCCACGGTGCAAGGTTCTGTTATCTGGCTCAACGATCAAGGTTGGCATAAGTATCACCCGACGACTATTAGCATTAATCACAGAAATTAGCTCATGGAGTACTCTTCATCAAATACTGTTCGATCCTACTCCAGGCCCTTACCGTCGAAGCCGATGAAGACCTACTATTCGCAATATATGACCTGGCCCAGATTAAGGGTGCGTCGTGGGAAAACGAAACACAGGAGTGGGTACTACATATGGACAATATTGCCATACGCCTGCTTATGGTTCACCGACAGTGTGCTGCTTCCAAGTATTGACTCTATTCCCGAACCCATCGACACTGCCGTCGGCCAAGAATTGTATTTTGAAGTCCTCGAACTTCAACCAATCAAGTTATCGCTATCTTTCATGCGCACCGAACGGGTCAGTAGCGAAGAAAAGTATGGGTGATTTCATATAAAGCTTTATAAAATTCGCTGACATCATTTGTAAGGCTCAGTATCAGGAACCCCCTTGCAGTCGTCGTCAATGCGCTTACGATGACCGTTGGGAATATCAACGATGCTCCTCTAGAAATGAATGCTCTAGCCATCAAGGACATGCGACTCACACTGCCCGAACTCCAAACCCGAATAACTTATCACTATCGCCAAGACGTACTCCGACAGTTGTACCGCATACTCGGTTCTGCGGATTTTATTGGAAACCCTGTAGGTTTATTCACAAATGTCAGTTCCGGAGTGGCAGACATTTTTTATGAACCGTTTCACGGGGTTGTCATGCACGGAAATAAAGAGTTAGGCATTGGGATTGCCAAGGTAATGTATGCTACTCCACCTAGTACCATATATTGAAATTGTCATCAGGGAGCTGCTAGTTTTGTGAAGAAAACAATCTTCGGTCTCAGTGATAGCATGACAAAATTTACAAGTAGTGTCGGAAAAGGTGCGCCTGATAGTCCCGCCGGAATTAAAACTTATACTAGGACGAAGGTTTATCGGCGGCTACGTTTGATGCTGAATACCAGGCGCGACGAAGAATGACTCAACGACGCAACAAACCTCGACATGCCATGTACGTGGAAAGCTATTCTTGAAGTTCATCTGTTATAGAATTTACCTCTAGATATGGGGTTACGGCTGGAGGAGAAGCGTTTGCTAGTAGCGTTACGAGCGCGATGGAAGGTGTCTTGGTGCGAGCAACTTTGTTCATAGATCAAACGTAAATTTTACGCTTGATTAGATGAAGCCGATCGAAGGAGCGGAGTCTGAGGGCGCACTTGGATTTTTCAAGGGTGTGGGGAAAGGCCTTGTGGGGTAAGGGTGATCCACGTCACGTCCTATCGAGTCATTGACATATCATCAGAGTGGTCACCAAGCCTGTGATTGGGGTGTTCGACCTGGCATCAAATGTTTCTGAGGGTGAGCTACTCAGTCAACAAATTTCGGAATGTTACAGAGTTATCTTCAAAGGCATTCGCAATACCACCACCGTGTTTGATAGCCCCGATCGCGAGCGCGTTCGATATGTGAGCTCTTTTTCTTGGCCTTCGAAATAGCCTGACAGGCTGCTTGCACATAGCCAAGGCATGTGTCACCTGATGGCGTGTTGCGCGTAAGAGTCTAATCAATGTTCTTCCGGGTTTGATTAATATGGTATATCCGTAGCCTTATTCTTCTCGCGAAGCCTTGGGTCAATACTGGATGAAGGACCTCAACAACGGCGCATATCGGCAAGAAGCCTACGTTGCCCACATCAGTACGTCTCCAATCCGTGTTCAAAACTGCTCTGACTCGTCCCAGATTGCTCAGGGGGCGACAACGTTGTGCTTTTGACGGCTTCACGAGTTTTGTCCTTTTGGTCGAGAAAACTTCGCCTGGACTGGGAATTGCCATTTACTCAGGTTCAGGGAGTAACGATTGAGGACACAGGAATACGCTTCGCCCACAAATCTGGGAAGGAGAATGATAAATTTGCCTTTATTCCAGATAAAGCTTCTCAATCGTGGTTTTTTGGACAGGTAGCGTTGGTTGTCAAGTCATTCAATGCACAGAAAAGGATGAATGGATAATTGGGGGCATCTGCAACGAATGTGCCTGTACAACGACAATAGAAATGAATAGTATATGTGGATAGGAAATAGGATAATGTATCAAATCACGGCAACAAGGAAATATGTTTGAATGGATGTAAAGGGTATTGGGGCTGAATGATCATCCTATTACTGATTAAGAATCCGGGAAGTGAGGGTATCTACGCTGAATGTCGGGCTCGTCCGGGGATACTCGCGAGTGTTGATCGCTGTCGCGGTGCTTGATACACGTTCTCGATGCTTTTTTGAAAATGAAGGTGTAAGGCCTGTATCAAAGTCATCTAGAAGATCGTTCTCGTGTTTGAAAATCGGGCTATTTTCATCTTCTATGTAACTGCCTCGCGGGCTCGTAGAATAAGCACTCTGAAAATCGGTATCTGAATCGTCCGTGGCACCTGCATTCAATGGAGCTCCAGGCGCCGACAAGCCAGAGGATGAGCGTTTTTGTTTCGTGGGTGAATATAGCGAGGGATTTTGTATGTTGTGGGATTCTGGTGTATCCTGGCCCCCTTGGCTAGCGTCGGAAAATGAGTCGCGAGTTGGCGTAGTGCTCCCTGCTTCCGATGTAATAATCAGAAGTGACCTTGGAGACGTCGCTCTGGAAACATTCCCTTCATGGGTCTGCGTCGAGGATGTGGTTCCACTTCTGTTCCTACTCTTTGCTAAAGATTTAGAAGCCAGCTTTGCAGATTTTGATGCGCGACGGCGGGCAAGTTCACTTTCACTATCTTGGGTGATGGCACCTTTCCAAGTGTTTCGGCGGTCAGACGCGAAAGCCGTTTCGAGCTTAAAGGCAGTTGTCAGTAGGGGTAGATCGTTGACAATCTAACACTAACTTTCTGCTCGATCTCAAAAACTTTCTTAGCTATTTTTTCGCTCTTCTGACTAATTCCTTCATCAACAGCGTTCATCCCGTCCTGTGGCATGTCGACTTCTGAAGCAGAAAATCGCTTCTTTCTGTTGGGAGACACAGATGTGGCTTCCTCGTCATCCTCCCGGATGGTACTTGTTTCGCGTTCTGATCTGCCTCCTTGAGACTCCTCTTCGTCACGTCCACCATAGGATTCTGCAAGAGTAGAATCTGTACCGAAAGATCGAAGGTGGCGAGGTTTGGTTGCGTCACTTGTGCGCCTTGAGCGGGAGCCAGGAGCGGAGGTGGACGAGAGACGGCTGCTGGGCCGAGAGTTACTATAATCAGATTCGTCTATATCAACTGCCATGGATGCCAATGCTCTCTCAATCTGTGCTTCAACTTCGGCAACCATCTCAGCCCGTTCTTGCTCCATTTTGTCCATCATTTCCTTCATTCTTTCTAGTTCCAAGATGGCTTCTTTATGGGCTGACTCCGTGTCTTTGAGCTCTATGAAACTGTTAGGCTGCGATGGTGCTAAGAGCAGACGACGTACGGTTCTGTAGTTTGGATTTTTCTACAGCTGTAAGCGTTACAAGGCCCGAGAGTCTTTTGGTCTCTCGCTGTTCCTTATTTATTTTTGTTCTCAGCTGGTTGGCTTCTGCACTAAGCTTCTCAGCATATTGTTCGAAGGTAACAAACTTATCCCTCCAGAGGTCTGATTCCGTCATGAGGAAATTAAGCCGACGAGAGAGGCGACCGATCTTGGTCTCAAGGTCGTCTCGCGCATCTACAAATGCTGTCGCGCGCTTGCGAATGGAGTGCTGAATCAATTGTTCCGCCGCCGTCAATTGGGGAGGTCGTTTGGTGGTACCAAACATGCTCATACGCTTTAAAAATGAAGGCTTCTTGAACTTAATGACGATTCGCTATAAGCTCATGATACAGCAGGATATAGGGCACACACCTTGTCCTGCAACACGATGTCAAATGCTTGAATTATGCGGGTGGAATGCCACCATTCTGGGGGTTTGATTTGTTCAGCAACCGCAGTCGACGATGCCCCTCGCTTGGCCTGAATCTTGCACACTGGCCTGAAGCGACCAGCAGGGAACGCCTCCTTAAATTCACTAGAAGTTTATGAGATATTTAATAATCACTACGAATGTTTGGGTACCTCGGCACTGAATGATCTGGGTGATAATGAGATTCAAATGCTGCCAAGAGTTTTTGCCGATATTTCTCTCGCTGTTGTTTAACAGAGACAGCGCCAACTGGCGGGGAAGGGCAACTCCTACGATGATTATGAGTATTATATAGTTTATGCGCGTACCCGTAGTCTTACAGATAGTTAATATCTCTATAAAAAAGTTAACGACAGCCTGGGCACAGTGTAATTGAAAATTACGCACAAATCACAAACACATACTTCAGAGGTAGGCCTTATACTGTACCTTGCTTCCGTCGCAAGACCCATAATCCACGGGCCAGGGTCATCAATATAAATCTTGGCGTCTCGAGAATGGACCGCGGGAAGAGCAATACCATTCCAACCCCGCAACTCCACCAAATATTTAATAGTGGAGACAGCAATCTTCAAAACAACTTAGATCAAAAAGGTTGGAGATTGTTAAATACACACCCCGAGCATAGTTGGATGTCTTGAAAAAAAGAGAATTCGGCCGGTGGGTGCAAGGGCAATCTGGATTTTTCATATTTAGATACTCTGGCTCGAGAGGGAGAAAAAAACGGTTGGCTCGCCTCACAGATCGTCAGAATGTTGTCTATGTTTAAACACTTGAACAACGGCCACATAGTGAAATTAATGTCCACAAGACCTCTCCCAAAATCGAGCCCTCCAGGGAAGCGCGCAATTACCTCCAAGTTGGAGTCGGTACCGTCACTTTTTGGACTGGCATCAAGCTTGATGAGATCACCGGCTCTTGGGGCAGGATGGGCGAGAATTTTGGAAATCTGCAAGGTATGAGACTGTACATCCTTAGAGAAACGTGCCCAAGAGAGAGTGAGGTAGTCGCGCATAAGATCATAGACAGGATGTCGTGACACAAGAGCTGATCCGTCCAGGAATATTGAGATCAGGCAAATTTGAAGGGAGAAAATAGACTTACTCAAGGCGTAGGGTAACCAAAACACCGTGTCACCAGGTAAAAATAGTGTACTTTCACCAGGACCATGACCAACAGTGCTCGCCACTTCAAAATCACTTTCGCTCATGGCGCCTTCGGCTTCTGTTTCAGCGCCGTCTGTATCCACATCTCCCCAGGGTCCCCGCGCATTCTTCTTCGCACTTCTTCGGGCTTGTGTAGTCGGATCGGGGCCGTCACTTGCAGCACCAGAAACATCAGCCCGAAGGCTTTTAAGACGTGAGGCGACGAGGGATTGTGCGGATTCTTTGCGTGAACGTCCTGCTTCCAATGTTCGACGGATGGCACTACTACGCTCGGCGTCTGCGTGTGACCAGACGGTTAGGCAAACGCCATAGTATGTCACTGTGCTCCCAGCTGACTGGCTCATTTCATTTGAGCTTGCTGCAGCAACAGCTGAAGAGTTGTGCTGATTATTGTGGCCTAGAAGACTGGGGGGTCCTAGATATGCAGATGAGGGGCGAGCGAAAGGGTCGTCAGCATAGGGATAAGCGAACGTTGCCGCTGAAGAACGGTTGTCTGTGCTAGAAAGGACCGATGCCCGGAGCAGGTCGCCTGAAGGTGTAGGTGCTAGAGGAGTATTGGGTGCAGGAAGAGTGAACGTGAACGTGTGGATAGTAGACGCCGGCTGAAGGGTCGACGCAATCACTTCAACCTCCCGAGTGAAGGAGAGCTATCAAATCAAATTTGGTTCATGGTGGTGATATAATCAAGTTTGAAATCTTACTTTGAGAGCTTTAGAAAGCATCTTCCCAACTTCCTGCTTTGAAAGAGCCCCTGCTCCTTTCATGACTTCCTCACTCTTGCCCCGTTTTTTCTTCTTACCACCACCAGCGCCTGGGCTAACAGTACTGCCAAGGACCTCAGGCCTCCACCAACGGCTTACGGCCCCGTCACTGTGATGGAGGCCCAGAACAGAGTCGGGGTCGGCAAGAGTCCAGGTATGAGGTGACTTGGGGAGGCCTGAGACAACATAAAGGGAAGTGAGTGGAAGAGTAGGAACGAATGAAGCAATGGGGGCGGGGTCGCGAGCTGAACGAGTGGAAACGATAGAATTGCGAGCAGAAGCCGGGATTGGTTCCATACTTCTGCGGTGTTTAATGCCTAGGATGCGGGAGGCCTTATCTGTACGGTGAGAAGAAAGAGAGTTGGGACTGGATATAGCAGGAGCAGTAATAGTGATATAGTCGAGCTCGTCCGCAAGAGCAGGGGGCTCAGGTTGAGTGATAGTAGAAGAATTGTGATTGGTATTATTTTCCAGTGAAATGTTAATGATCGGACTCGTTGGACGGCCAGAATCCTTTTTGGGAATCCCGGCTGGTAGTTTGCTGGCATTCGACCGCGATTTACCTACTTCTACCAACGACTGGTCAGAAAAACGCGACTTCAATAGTCTATCCGATGGTGCAGTGCTCGATGAGCTAGCGGAAATGGCAGACCGGCGTACAGATGCCATTTCACCACACGAATCGAGGGAATTCCACAAGGGCAAAAAAGTTGGCAAAGGAATGTTGGAGAGGGGAAGAGAAAGTTGGAAAGAATGTGTACAAGCTCAAGCTTAGACCATTACGAAAAAAATTACAGAATGTTGAAACGCTTCAGGGACCCTCATGAGGTTGTCTATATTTTCTCCACATCTCGCTTAATTAAATGAGCTGCTTCCACCTTCATTCCCACTGTCACCCTATCCTCCCTTTGCAGAAAAATACTTTCGTATGTGGGTATCGCAAACATCAGCTAGCATTATAGGCATCCAGAACTCTTCCAAGCGAATTACTACTTGTGCATAATCATGTCCTCCAACACGAATTGTCTCCAACACGTGATCCCGCATGTTGTTTGTTGATCACACGAGATGTCTGATTTTTTATTGACAGAATCTGATTCTCAGGCTGACAAGTGGCGGCTTCTGTCATTAACAAACCTCATATGTGATGGAATGCAAAGTGTTGCCTTGGTGCTGGTATAAAATGAAGAAGAATGAGGAAGATTTATATGAGGCTACATACAACTTGGGTTTCATTTTCATAACACCGACATAGCAACCGGCAAACAGTCAGTCAGGGGCAGAACATGAACACAATCAATCTCGCGCCAAGCATGTGCCGTACTCGAGGGTATGTATATGTATATGATATTCAAGCATATGCGCATCTCTATATACAGCTAGTAAGAGAATAGATACAGTGGGAACAAAATGAGAGGTCCGATTCGATATTAGGTCTCATACATTACACCTTTCCCGTGAATACATCCCTCAACCACCTCCACCTTTCTCTTCCACCTTCCCGCTCTTTACCTTTTCTTGTCGCAGTTTGAGTAACAGCCACCCCCTCTTCCCTTGTATCAATTGTCGAACCCCATTCAGGTGCAGTATACCGGTCGGAACCTAAACCTAAAATTCTCCTGTGTACATCTCCTTCACTGACCGTTCTCCTGCGTTGAGCTTCTCGGCGATCAGAGGAACTAATGTCTATCACGATATCTGAAAAACCGGGGCCAACCCCAAGTCCCAGTCCGCTTAACTTGCGGCCTCGCTCGCGAGGCGCAATCGCAAATCCAGGGCTCACGGGAGAGAGGCCGATTTGGAACCCTGCACCTAGGGTTGAGACTGGATGCAGCGGGATCACTGGTGGTGGTACGTGTGGGTGGGGGTGATTAAAAGAAGTCGTCTGAGCTTGACCGTGCCGGAATCGATGCGAGATATCAGGAGTCGGTTGATGTCGGTAAGGTCGGGGGTGGGTAGGAGAAATCGGCTGCGCCAAACCAGGGGTCAAAGGCTCATGTCTTGTGGACGGTAATTGAGGGACTGTTTGAGACGCAGTGGGGCGTGATCGCAGAAATGTTCTGTCCTCCATTTCGCCTCGGAACCCATTCAGATTTGGGTAAGTTGACAAAAGATGAACATTTGATTCGGCTTCAGTGTCAAAAGTTGGGTTTAATTCCTTGCTTCCCTTGATTTGTGGGGCTTGATCTCCGGTTACTTCTGTTTCACTTGAGTGAGAACTTGAATCCATGAACTGATCTTCGTTATCCTCAACAAGTTCGGGGTCCTCGTTCCATGATCCAGTATCAAGTTCACTTCCTCCAGACTTTATGCTGACAACCCAAACTCCCCCCAATAAAACAATAATACCCAGCACCACGAGCCCCAAGTGCCAGGCGGAGATGAGGGAAAACTGGTTGAAATAAACCAGCCCGTTGACGATGGATGATAAGTTGTAGAAGCAAAAAGCCGCTTAAAATGTAATATCACTAACATTTCTTGTTGAAAGGCTCAAACTACTTACATGGGCAAACCAAGGTTGGGTCAGCTAAGACAAGGGCTTTATGCAAATACCACAGCTGAAGCAAAGCGAAAGCAGCGAGCCCAAATACAAGAACCCATGCTTGCCAGCGCCAAAATTGATTTTGACCGCGCCATGTTAAGAGAAGGAGTTCTACGCCACTCTTTGCAAATAAGAGACACATTCCTGAGATAATCCCTGAAAAAGATGCGTATGAAATAGCCAAAAGAAGTCGAGTTCGGTTAATGGCGTGAAGTTCAGGGTCATGTGATATTTTATGAATGGGTGAAGAGACAAGGTGTGTGAGTGGAGGATCCAGGAGAGGAGTGCGTTCTGTCAGTACCCCCGTATTGGTAGCTGGAGTTGTCGAACCCGGTGTGAGTACAGGTGATTTCGAAGGTAGTATAGTAGTATTTGATACTGGCGTTGTTGGAAGGGAAAATCGAGACAACTTTCCAGTAAAAGAATAGTCTATTATGTGTGTCTGCAGTAACTGGGGTGTGAATCAGACTGAACAGAAATCAATACATATCACATACAATAACGAGACAGATGAACACTGCTGCCCCAAGGATGGAAAAGTATGCCACGAAGGTAGGCCGTTTGAAAAGCTCGAGCAGGTCCTCGAGAGAGCGTGTCGGTTCCGGGACAATACCAAAAACAGCGACCAAGACTGCACCACCAGCGATGAGAATGGTACCCAGGATCATCCAAGGAGAGAAAAGGTCGCCCAATATGAGGCGAGCAAAAAAGGCGTTCCATAGGAGAGACACCGCGCCCAGGGGCGCAAGAATGACTACCGGAAGGGAAGCTATCTGAACCAAGGAACCGAGGATGTTCGACGAGATGAAGATAAAGAAACCCAGTAACCAAAGCCTGATTAAGAGGGTAAGTCGGAATTGGGAGACTCAATGAGAGATGGAATCACGGTCTTCGATGCTCGACACGTTGATGTTGTTCAGGGAGTAGTTGATTGAGGACATGGCTTTTCCGCTGGATGGTAAGACCGAGAGATTGAACGAAAGATGCGAGGAGGCCAATGAAAATGCCCAAAGGAATGGATATGTGCGTTGCATTCATACTGCAAACCGTCGTTTAGTGCCACGATGCTAAACCTCCAGACACAAATTACATAACAAACTCGGTTATGATAAGTACAATATATGCAGTGTGACGTCATAAACCCCACTCGAATGTTCGACCATGCCCTAGGTTTTACTTTTTCTTTATATAAAAGACGAATGCCGCCTTGCTCTTTTACTTTATAACTATAATGACTTCCAACTTTGACTTTACCGAATCTTCCCAGAAATCTATCAACGATGCCCTTCAACTTGCTAAAGACTATGCAAACGCTCAAGGTATATACCACTAGCGCAACTTTTCTTGTTAATGTCTCTTACTATTCATCAACTCAGTTCATCCTGCCCACCTGGCATCTGTGTTGATAAACGAAGGCTCTGGAGATGCAATTCCTGGTGGCACACAATCTGCTGGGCCGACTCCATTATTTGCTTCGGTTGTACAAAGAGCAGGTGGTGAACCGGTATGAGTTTTATTTTATTTGATATACCCCGCCTCTCATATACAAGACGTCCTTTCCAGTCACTAGTTAAAAGGGGCATCCAGAAACTTATTGTTCGACTTCCGACACAAAGTCCCCCACCTGATGAAACTACCTTCAGTTCAAGCGCCCTTAAAATATTCCGAGAAGCCCAAAACCTTCAAAAGACCATGCATGATTCATACATCGCTCAAGACCACCTTCTTCGAGCCCTCGTAAAAGACCCCTCCATTTCCACTGTGCTCAAGGACGCGGGTCTCACTGATGCAGCACTCACTACAGCCATCGACCAGATCAGAGGGAATCGTAGAGTGGAGTCCAGAACTGCAGAACAAGGGTTTGATGCTTTGCATAAGTATGCGGTAGATTTGACTGCATTGGCTGAGGAGGGTAAGATTGACCCTGTTATTGGGCGCGATAACGAGATCCGGCGCGTTGTTCGTATCCTCTGCAGAAGGTGTGTGTTTACAAAAATTTCTATACATAACCAAAAGCTGTAAAAAAAAATTCTAGGACAAAGAACAACCCTGTGCTCATCGGTGAACCTGGTGTCGGAAAAACATCAATCGCGGAAGGCCTCGCACAACGTATCGTTAAGCGGGACGTGCCCGCTAGTCTGATCGCAAAGCTTTACTCTCTAGATATGGGGGCCCTGATGGCGGGAGCTAAATATAAAGGTGAATACGAGGAGCGCATAAAAGCTGTCTTGGGTGAAGTAGAAAAGGCAGCAGAAGATGGTGGCCCGGGAGTTATCCTGTTTGTTGACGAATTACATCTTATAATGGCAGGCAGAGGTGCAGAAGGCGGCGGAATGGACGCGGCTAATCTCTTCAAACCCCTTCTTGCTCGGGGGAAGCTTCGGTGCATTGGCGCAACGACACTTGGAGAATACCGGAAGTATATTGAGACCGATGCTGCCCTGGAGCGCAGATTCGCCCAAGTTATCGTTAACGAACCTAGTGTCTCTGAAACTATCAGCATTTTGAGGGGAATAAGGGAGAAATACGAAGTTCACCACGGTGTTAGAATACTCGACGGTGCTCTTATATCTGCTGCCACATTGGCTCATCGTTACTTGACCTCAAGGCGCCTTCCGGATTCTGCCATCGACCTCGTTGATGAGGCATGTGCCAGGTACGTACTTATTTTCTTGATCTAAAGTTTAGCTAAAGTCTAACTTATCTAGTGTGCGTGTAACACGAGAAACGGAGCCCGAAATCATTGACAAACTACAGCGCCGTAAATTAGAGCTAGAAGTGGAGATCCACGCCCTGGAGCGCGAGAAGGATGCAGCAAGCAAGGAGCGGTTACAGTTGGCACGGAAAGCCATCGCTGAGGTCGACGATCAACTCCAGCCTCTCAGAGCAGCTTATGAAAATGAGAAAAGTAGGGGTAATGAGATCAATATAGTACGCAGGAAAATAGATGAACTGAAGGTTAAAGTTGAGGATGCTGAACGAAGGTAAATGAGCATTACCAATTTTCTCGCTGTTGTGCCCATTTCCTTTTAACAGACATGACCTTGCTACGGCATCCGATCTCAAGTATTATGCCCTTCCGGACTTGCAAAATCGACTTGAACAACTAGAAATAAAGAAAGCCGCTCAGGACGCAGCAGCAGGTGGCGGAACGGACAGTGTTACCCCCGATCAAATTGCAGAAATAGTGGCACGGTGGACTTCAATTCCCGTCACTCGTTTAATGTCAACGGAACGAGAAAAACTTTTGAAAATGGACAAGGTTTTAGCCTCAAGCGTTGTTGGTCAGACCGATGCTGTCAAGGCGGTGGCTAACGCGATCAGATTGTCCAGAAGTGGCTTGTCAAATCCGAATCGGCCTGTTGCTAGTTTTCTGATGGCAGGCCCTTCGGGGACCGGAAAAACTTTGCTTGCAAAAACAGTACGCGGTCATTATCACTTTCCGCACTTTTGACTGATGATGATAATCTTAGCTTGCCACACTTCTATTCGATTCCCCCGATGCAATGATCAGGATTGACGGTTCCGAGTATTCCGAGAAACATTCGATTGCACGTCTTATAGGATCTCCCCCGGGTTATGTTGGCTATGATGCGGGCGGCCAGTTAACAGAGTATGTGCGTCGCAAGCCTTATTCCATTGTGTTGGTGGATGAAGTCGAGAAAGCATGCCGCGAATTCGTGACTTTGTTTTTGCAAGTGTTGGATGACGGTCGTCTGACAGATGGTCAAGGGAGAGTTGTTAGTTTCAGAAACACAGTCATCATCATGACCTCAAACCTCGGTGCTGCCTACCTCAACGATATGGGTGAGGGACCCGTGAAATCTCAGATTAAAGGCTTGGTCATGGGTGCCATTCAAGCACACTTCCCTCCAGAGTTCGTCAATCGTATTGACGAAATTGTCATCTTCGTGAGTGTATTTAAATATTTTTTATTTTAATAATTGCTGATCAAACTGTCTTGCAGCGCGCTCTGTCCCGTAAAAATGTTCTCAAGATCGTCGACTTGCGCCTGCAAGAAGTTGAGGAACGTCTTGTTGACAGAAAAATCAAGTTGGACATTGATGACGAAAGCAAGAATTTTCTGATGTCTATAGGTTATTCCACAAGCTATGGCGCCAGACCCCTCAACCGCTCTGTCCAGACCGAGCTTTTGAACCCCTTGTCCGTGATGCTTCTCTCTGACCGCATTCGGGATGGAGAAATAGTTCGTGTGCGCTTCAACGGACCTCGAAACCACCTCCATATCATCCCAAACCATGAAGGAAGTACCAATGTGGAGATGATGGATGTGGATGACGAGAATGATGATATTGAGATTGAAGAGATGGACTAAGGAATCCATAGTATTGTAGCACAAATTAAAATAAAAGTAATTATTGTATCTCTACATTGCATATTTATCTATTTATCGGTCATGCGGACTTTGAAATCCAACAGGAGGGCGACAGTGGAAAGAATTAGTTTTGCCAGTGACCAACTTGCAATATGCTTGGTCGCCGCTTAGTTCCTCAACTGAATCAGACTTTCAAAACTTTCGTCCGTGCAGCGTCTTCATCACATGTGCCAACCAAAACACAAACGACGTCCATCCCAACATCTCAAGCTCCCAACTATACCATGACTTGGTCTACCAACCAACAACCCCGCCCTGCTGCTGCTTCAAGTCCTCGCTTTGAACAAACTGCGATGGATCTGCAACCAAATCCGCTCAGCGCCATGGAACTCATTGCTCGTGAACCAGTGAGGCTGGTGAATGGACGAAAAGCTGTATGTGATGGGGGTACGTCACATCCATTGTATTGTCCTGGCCAAAGTTTAGGGTAATTCTTAGGTGGAGGCCCCTTGGGCCATCCTAAAGTTTTTATCAATCTCGTATGAAAAATTTCTTGTGTAGCACCAGAGGGTGATGCTAATATCAGTCGTTTCACCGCAGGACCGGCCGGGGCCCCGTGCATGCGGGTAAGTGGCCACCTTTCCCTTATAGACATTTCACAAGCCCAATTGCGTGGCTATTCGCTAGATATTGGTAAGGACTCATGAAAATCACCAGTAAGCTGATATATTAATCCTTTTGCCTAGCGGAATTCAATTTGAACAAGCACCGCACCACCATTGAGGTGGCCATCCATTTGCAATAATAGATATTGTTTTCAAGTTATTTTGTCTTATTATATAGACCATCATACAAGAGCCGGCGAGCTTAAAAATACAATTGGTCTACCTACTACCTGTACGTGACTTCCGGCGGAGAATAGTGCAACTAGAGAACAGTAAGTATGTTAGGGTGAAAGGAAACCACAATTACGAATGCTGATCAGGGGGTGGCTTTGCTTTATTAATTGTATGCCGCGGGTACAACCTCCTGGGTCCGAAAGGCATAGAGATGCAATGAGTGTGACGAGAAAGTCATTGACTGACTGTGGGGATCACAGGAAGGGAAATCGGAAGTGTGAAAGAGTGTTGTGGATAATAAGTGAAAAATTATCAAGCGTCTTCGGATGACGTATCAAATGACATTGGGGAAAGCGGAGAGTAATCGCCTCCTGCAACAGCTTCCAGCTGAGAAAAAGGCGGCAAAGTATTAGGTGATGATAAGCTGTCCCCAGTATGTGGTGGTGGTGGTGGTGGGGGCTGAACGAAGTCACCAGAATGATCAGGCACGAGACCATCCACACTGTCCCATTTGTAACTCACCACTTTGAAAATCGGATTTATGGCCGATTTCGCTGACTTGGGTGTATTTCTAGAACCTGGTGGATGTCCGTAAGGGCTTGGGGGTTGCCCGTGTAGCTGCCCATTATATTCAAACGGACTATAAACACCGTTTGAATGTTGTAATGGCACAGTGATATATCCAGGCGAATGAGCCTGTTGAGTCGAGAGATTATCATTGGATTGCTGGATCTGTATCCAGGGAGGTGACGGAGAGAGCGGAGGAGAGAGCGTAGGAGAGAGCGAGAGCGTGTGCATAGGTGGGGGGGAGACGCTTCCTAAATGAGTGGTCGCATTGACAGATGCTTGTGTACGGAAATCGTGGGCAAGCTGTCCTTCCAGCGAAAAGGAATTGGAAGACCGAGCCGATGGAGAGAAATCATCGAATGAAGTACGTAAGGAAGACATGGAAGTCATCCTGTTGATGCCAAATAAACTTGGTCGATTGCGAATACGGGAAGGACCAGGATCGCTATCCACAGTCGCGAAAGATATTGACGACATACGCCCAATACTGTGAACATCCGAGGATGACATTGAATGGTCATCGTCAAATTCTCGCCGTCGAGCTTTGTATACTCTCTCGCTCACTCCACGCCGATCGCGGTCTCCGCCTCCTGAATTCTCATTCTGAGGCATGAACCTCCCTGCAGCAGCGTTCACTGTCGTTGACCCAGAGGCACTTGTACTACTGCCCTGGTTTTGACGAATTGGCCCAGAAGACGCTAATTTACCCTTGGATAGAGGTTCAGAAAACTCGAGTCGCTGTTCATTACCACCCAGCCACTCGATGTCATTGCTAATTGTTTTTTGCATCATCTGGTTACGTTTCTGCATGACGGCGCGCGCTTGCTCTCGGTGCATCTTCTCTGCTAGCTTCCGTCGTTGCTTTTCGGCCTCTCTCTGCACGCGTTCAGCCTCCTTCTTGTTAATCTTCTTCACATCGCCACTAGCGCGTAATGCGGACTCGCGCACTGGGGACAAATCCCGCAATGATTTACTGTCTGTGCTGGACGATTGTGTGCGTTTGAGCGAGGGAGTGGAAACAGAAGCCCCAGGGACTTCGTCCAAAGGAGGAAGTCCTTGATGATGCGATTTGTCGCCACCAAACATCCCCAGACCCCACTTGCTGTGTTTTTTGCCAAACGACAATGAACTCAACTTGCTGAGCTTATTCCCTTGTGGAGGCATTACGGCATGCCCACTGACAGAGTCTTGCATTGAGTCTGGCTCTATATTGGGACGAGCGGGATACTCTTGAGCCATCGGTGAACCTTGTATATCCATAGTCTGCCCATGTATATATTGCTCAGGATGTTCTACCCGTGGGGATACGTCCATGGGGTAGTCACCGTTTTGTGAGATGGAAGGCACAGAGTGTCCATTCTGATGTTCCCAAGACACATGCGCTTTTCGATCCTCCTGATTGATTCTATGTCCAGGCAACGAAGGATGTGCATATGACGCGGCTTCCTTCGGGGGAGGCGATGATGCAGAGGGAGGATAGTAATGTACACGATGGCTCGAGGTAACATCTAAAATATAGGGGTGATGGGGCGAGGGGTGGAGGGAGTTGTGAGAATGGGAAGGTGGCAAAGTCCGATGGGGCAATGACAGTGGGGTAGCATGAGGGGTGGTACCATTTGACGAAAGTGGTATGGACGGGTTGGATGCTGAAAGACGGAGGCCCGAGGGGAGGGGGATGTTGTTGCGTGGCGTCGTTTCAAGAAGGTATACATGCTCAAGGCATTGGCGGCTTGTTAAGCGTTTATCGGGATCATACTTCAGCAAATCGCGGATGCAATGAACCAAAGATATAGGAACAGTAGGCTCAAATAGTGAGTGGATATCTTTTGGCTGGATCTGAAGGTACTTTAATGAGCATTCGGCGGCTGATAACGTGTAACTTACTTTTGGAAACTGAAACCCGACCGCCTTTGCCATTTTAACCCCCTTTACCCAAAGCCCACCCCCCAGCGGGCTTTGATGGGAGTCAAGACCATAACCATCGCTGGGGTCACCCAGAATCTCACAGATTCTTGCTACTTGGTCAATTTGATCGGATCCAGGGAATAATGGCCGGAGATTAACAAGTTCTGCCATAATTGTACCTAATGCCCACATATCGACAGGATTCGAGTAATCCCGACTGAGAAGTAGGACCTCTGGTGCACGATACCAACGCGTTGAAACATATTCAGTATAGGGCGGTTTACTTTTCGTTTCTCGTGCAAGGCCGAAATCGGCAAGTTTGATGATCCCAATTACATCCCTCTCTTTCGGTGCATTAGGCGGCGCAAGAGGCGAGACCGATGTGTAGTCAAAGAGGCCTGTTGTAGTGACGAGAACATTCTCCGGTTTCATATCACGATGAAAATAACCGGCGGCGTGGATATGATCTAGCCCTGACACAATTTGGCGAAAGATGGATGAAACAAGGCCGCCTGCCAATGCACGACCTTTGCGTGCTTTGATAAGGTGGTAGAGGTTGCCTTCCATGGACTCAAACACAAAATATAGTTCCTTGGAGGCAGGCAGCAGGAAAAAATCATACAGGGGGATAATGTTAGGGTGGAAAGGGATGGCACGCAACGACTTGAAATGGTAATGATTTGAGTTAAAAAGAACCAATATATGTATATGCGGTAGTCTACTCACCTCGAGTTCCTTAAGCTTTTGACATTCGTCCCACCCCCCCTCCCATTTCTTCTTCATGCGTTTCACCGCTACGAGTCGTTTGCCAGCCCACTCAGGCCTTGCCCCTGCTCCACACTGCATAGGAGAGAGAGGGGTATTGGGGGGTAGCGTCCCATGCCAATCACATAGCCACACAGTGCCAAACGATCCATCACCCAGGACTTTGAGGGGGGTGTAGGAACGCGTCGAACCTAGGGTGTATGGGAGTGATGAATTGTGAGAGAAGGAGGACTTGAACGGGACTTACTACTCTGAGAAGTGCCGACGACAAGGTGATTGTTCTGGATGGAGACGCTGGGTATACCAACAACAGTGATGGGCTCTTTGGATACGGCGGGGGGTACTGAGCGGTGGGACGGGGGTTGTGGGAGTGATGGAGCCTGGTGGGAGTTCGGGTAGTGATTGTTGTAATGGGGGAGATTATGGCCATTGTGGACATGAGATGGGGTTGCGTACATGATACGCCTAGCATTGCCCAGGACCAGAGGTAGAGTTGGGGAGAGATGTTAGGGAGAGTGAAGTAGTAAATAGGGGCACGAGAAGAGCTTTTAGTAGACAAGCTGGTCGACGTTCGCTGGAGCCCACAACGGAGGGAAGAAAAAAAAAAAGAAGGCCGAGTAGCAGGCAATTCGGGATACAGCCAACTCGGGAATCCCAGCACTGCCAACAATTGAGCCGAACGAATTTAGGCTGGTGGCACGCTTATTCGGTCTCTCCTAGTATGATTCTTTCCTGTCGGTGGGAGACGAATCAATGAACGTCGAATCACCCTGCAGCAGTGGTCGTCGGCGCTGTCGCTGGCTGTCGTCGTTGTAGCTGTCGACCACGATGGTTCCTTTTCTCAGCTGACCTTCATCTCAGAAGAGACTTCGGATCTGTCACAACCATTTTTCATCACAACAATATCGCACAATCCAGCCCTGACAGACTAGCATATGGCAATCCCCATTTTTCATCACCTCTAATTTGGATACATCAATTCTCCGTCCGAATAATGCCATCCAATCCATCAATAACCTAGCCTCGTAAATTATTACATTCTAATTTCATTACATCTAATATGGAACCTCGTGAAACAGTTTCGACACACTCTCGCCATAATGACTACGCCTGATCACCTCTCCGAGTACTACTCCGATATCGATTACTTCGATTTTCTTGCATGCTGCCTGGTTCGCCGTTTGTGGTAGCGTATTCGTCACTATCAGCTTTTCTAAGGCACTTTCCTCCACCGACTTCAAGGCGTTTCCGCTTAGAATCCCATGTGTCACAATCGCGTACACCTTCGACACTCCTGCTTCAGCCAGATGTTCCGCGGCAAGACATAGTGTTCCGCAGGTGTCCGCCATATCATCTACTAGGATTGCAATCTTGTCTTTGACATGCCCGACGAGCACCATCCGCGAAACTTCATTTGCCTTTTTTCGCTCCTTGTGAAATAAAGCAAAGTCTACGCCTAGCCGGTCCGCGATCGAAGTTGCTCTGAGCTTGCCGAATCAGATCGCTATCAAACCATCAACCCAATATTTCTTTACCTTTTCGCGCCCCCGGCGTCAGGCGACACAATCACCACGTCTTCGACGTTGAAATGCGTTCGAATATATAGGATAGCAGATGGCTCTGCGTAAAGCTTCCATCGCATGTAAAACCACAAGTTTAATTAAAACAAGAGATAAAACTCACGCTATTTATTTTGATAAAAAAGCGAGTAAGAACTGTCTGTTTTTGTGTTAGATTCCAACTCACTTATCAACAGGAACATCAAAGAAACCCTGAATTTGAGAGGCATGGAGATCCATCGTCTGCATATATTTGCTCAGCCCTGTAACCCACCAAATAAAAAAAAGCTTACGATAATGTGGTCGCAACCCGCCTTCTGAATCATGTTGGCTACGAGTTTGGCAGTGATGGGTGCCCTACTCTTATCCTTCTTATCTTGTCGGGAATAAGGGAAAAGTGGTATGACTGCAGTAATTCGTTTGGCACTCGCAATTTTGCAAGCATGAATCATAATGCATAGCTCCATGAGAGCCGTATTAACTGCCCCACAGCCCGTGTTGATAATATACACGTCATCCTCTCGCACAGACTCAGCTATCCGGACACTCGTTTCGCCAATACCACTGCGGGTAACTTCCGCATTAGAAAGAGGCAGACCAATACTTTAACGCATACGATAAGATGGGAAATAAGGTGTTTGGGAGCTAACGTACCGTCGAGCAATGATCTCTGCAAGCTCAGGATGGCTGGTTCCTTCAAAAATGAACATTTTATCAGATCTGAAGGACAGAGAATTATCTCAGAAATAGGCAACGCACCCGAGAAGATTTTAATTCCGCTACCATTCAACATGGTGTAATAGATAGAGCTAGAGCAAGGTTCATGAACAAATCAGGTCAAGTACAAGGTTTTTATGCTGGCGAATCCGAGTGAATCACTCGGATCCGTGATTATTAAGCAACCTGATCCCCGACGGTTCAGGATGCATGATGGTCCAAAGTGCGAACTTGGTACAACCACATGATGATGTTCAAGACCTACTGATACAGTTTCTCTAGAGATGAATAGCGAAAAATATGGAAGTGAGATGAAATGTGATAACATATACTTCTCTTCGAAAGGAGGATATAAGTGATGAACAAACTATTTTTTTGATTAACAGATTAAGCAAACGAACGGATGCCGGGGTTACAACCCTACCACAGTGGGTAAAACCGTTGAACGAGAGAACAAGAAGAAAAAAAGATATAAAATGACGAGGGGATGATGGTAGTTGGTCACTAGTATGGACGGCTGTTGGAAACTGTGATACACATAGCATACTGTAATGTGTAATGAATTGATGTAGAAACCGAGTGCGATAACGTAGTTCGAGGGGTGTGCGCCTGGAGGCTAAGATGTAAATGTAGATGCGATTGTGGGGGCGGGGATTATTAGGACTGCGGAGTGCGATTAATGAATATATGAGGAGACATGGAAGGCTTATATGGGGTTCCCGGTCCATTTCGGTTGTTATTAAGGATAGACAAAAGTGAACCGCCAAGAGAATGTGAGTTCTTCGGAAAGGGGTGGATTACAGGCGCTAGCGAGGATCCGGTATGAGAAACAAAAGGCGGGGCATTGAGAGAATACATCGTGCGCTGAGCTGGCCAATGTGATTCTGGGATGGAGTTGGGAAATGGAGGGGCGTGTATTCCTTGAAAGCGAGATTGTTGGGGATATAAATGGGGAGTTGGTGGCGCTGCTCGAGGTCCGTTCATCATTGAGAGCAATTGACCTTGATTCATACTCATAGTTCCCGATGAGCCGCCCAGGGAATTGCGATGGTATGTATGGCTGGTTTTCGACCTCAGTTGGAAGTGGTCTCTTACTAAAGGAGTGTTGCTGGACGAATGTGAAGTTGAGTGTACGGGAATTAGCAGGGCATTTCCCTCAGTCCGGAAATCATTCTCATTAAATGACATTATGGGCTGGGAGAGTATTGAGACAGGGGGATGAGAAAGTGGGATACCCTGATCCATAGTGCGTGGGTTTGTGGGTGCTGTGTGAATCAAAAAGGGGGACATTCTTGCTGATTCATCAGCAACTGCTTCTAATAGTGCCAGCTGCCTTTGGACTTTGGTGGAAGAACTGTTTTCAACAGATTGAAGATAGGGTGATGATCCTCCAGTGCTTGATGCACGAGGAGGTCCTAGATCGTTGGGGGCTGTCGCGGTACTCGTGAACAACGGAGGGATGGATGGCGTTTTAGACGAAACATTAGAATTCAGATTGCTGCTCTTTACATCATCGAAAGGACGTGGAGAAGGTAGATGGTGAATCTGGTCATTATGATGAATTGGCGCAAACTGATAACCTGAAATAGGTAGGTGCAGAGTCGGGGGGTTGATTCGTGGCGAAGTCAAGTTAGGTACGGAGGATGACCAATCCACCTGATGGATAGATGAAGATGGTGTTCCCGGAGACCTAACAGTTGGGGCGGGAGTGCCCTGCTTCCTACGTTCGGGAAGATTAGCTATGGTTGGAGAGGGGATGGCAGGTTTCTTCTTGGTAATCTCATGAGACAGGGGGGATGCAGACATAGTTAATGATGAAAGCAACCGGGCAAAGTGGGGGTCCATGCCGGTATCAGGTGCTTCTACTTTTGAGGTTTCATTATCAACAATATACGAGGGCTGATTTGCAAGGGGTTCCGTGTAGTGCGGCGAAGGTGTATGAGGTTCGCCATTCTCAGCAGAGGACGACTGAGAGCTCGACTCGTGGGTGGCATCATGGGAAGTGATGTTCTTCGACAAAGAAGAAGTCTGACCAGGCGGAGCTTTTCTCGGTCTCAAGGTCTTACGGGAGCTTGCGCGAGGCTTGCGATCGTTAATAAACGCTTTCAAAGCCCTAAAAACATTGCTATAGCGCTATTGAGGATAAAGGCAAGATAGCGTACCCAATAAACGGCGATATGAGATAAAATCTGCCGGGTGCTGTTTTGTTCCGTCTCCAAGTAGGCAAATCCGTAAGTCTGAACCATTCGATCTTCTAAAAATACATTTACTATGTCAATAGGATGCTGTCAAGGTCATGGAGATACGTACACTTATCTCTTTTCGAGTCTTAGTTTTGAATTCATAGTCTTCGGGCACTCCAGGGACGATAAACAACGATATTTTCTGCTCTTTGATGGACATCTCTATCACATTTTGTGGGTCTATTTGACCTGCCAAATTATAACCTGTTTCTTCTAATACCTTCCAAATAGTTAATATAATAACACTATCATATGCATTAGAATACAAACTTCTCGCACAGCACAATTAGCGGGAGGTTCATCTTCATTTATTTTTCCTTTCGGAAAGCCCCAACCAGATGAAGACTTCCATCCTTTGACAAGTACACACTGTCATTTATTTTTTGAAAGAAAAAAGTCAGACAATCAGGCCGGCTTTAAGATAATGGTGTACGAGGGACGGGCGTACCTTCTCCCAGGTATCATTAAGCATAATCGCCCCACATACAGGAACTCGCGTTTTATACTGCATAAAGGTATTAAAAGCCTGCTCGTGGTCGTGGCTCCAGTGATGTAGAAGTGGGCACGCATGAAATAACATCGCGGAAAACTTTTTGAGAGGAAGAGAAGGAAATTTAGGGTTTTCTTCGCGGATAAAATCCTCATAGAACCAATGACTGTAAATGATATGAGTGATGAAGCTTAATAGTACTGCGATCCTTACGCTTGTTCCACCTGAAAACAAATGCGTTCTAGGGAGGCAAGTTCTTCATCTGGTAGGTTGAGTATGAAACGGCTATGGACATGGATATGGATGAGTCTTATAAATAGGGCAACAAGATCTGAATCCACCTGGAAAGATCCTCCAAAACCTCGTCGTGTGTTGCATGTTTGTAAGAAAAGCGGTCTGGGGAGTTTGGACCAGTTGCGGCTGATACTTCTGGCGATGAGGAGGATGAGGAAGTCATATTTCGATACAAAGAGAATGAGTGTAGTGCAATATGCCACTTGTATGGATTACGATGCCCGTAAGAAGAAGGATCGGAGGTGTGGGTCACCAAGATGGACACAAAGAGTGAACCGATGGGAAACACAACCACACCAGTGTCGATCATGTGATTAGTTTGACTCGATTCCTCAGAATGCATAGCCACATTAGATTAATTGTATTAAATAATGGAACTATGTTTGTTCTAGAGAAAACTCATGAGTTCCAGGGGTACCGGTAACTTGTAATAATGATACATATTGTGACAAACGGTTCTAACTAGCAGATGATATGTACACTATGAGGATTAAGTGCAAGACAACAAGACAGTTATGTACTACAAGACCGGAATACATGTATAGACAGATGATTGACATGGTATAGAGAAATTGTAAATCTACAGAGTCTGTCCAAAATAAACCATGGCTAAATTAAAGATACAAAATTCCTCCGAGAGATAGATTGCGTTTGCAAAAATGTGATTCCTTATGAGGGCGACGTATCGTCCTCGTCGTCATCTTGAAGTCGTTGCCGCTTTGATCCTGCTGATGTTTCCATGCCTATTCCTCTGGCTTCCAATACGTCCTTAGCAACCATTGCAGCACCGTCAGCCTTCTTCGTGCGTGTCCTAGTCCTACGTAAGGCTCCGAATGCTTGTGCTTTGATAACAGCGAGAGTACCAGACAAGGTGGGAGCACCAGGTGAGGGAGAACGTGACAATATCGCGGTTGGCCCAGCGCTCCGTCGAGCTCTTAAGCGCGGGTGAGAATATGGGGTTGAATCCCCGTCACTACTTCCTCTCTCATGTTGGGAACCATTATCACTTCCAGATTGCGTGGGGAGCGCAGGAAGAGCGGGTCGGTCTCCACATTCAACCCTCCGAGTTCCCAACCTAAAACGAACGGCGTCACTTCCGGGGCCCATTAATGAAATATCAGCAGTTCCCCCGTGAAGAGTGACTTCGGCCCCATGAGAGTGTGGGTGACGCCGATAATCGAATTCTGGGCGGTCGTTACTAGAGGCCTCCGGAAAGGTAAATTGGAACGAAGTTAACGACGTGGAAGACGACGAATTGGGAGTGGAAGTTGTAGGGGAAAGGGATCGGCTGGTTGGGAAGACGTATGGGGCGGTGTCGAGGGTACTGAGTGACGCTTTCTGGTCCTCCATCGGAAAACGGTTTATATATGGTATCTCGGACGAGACCAGTGTTGGAGATCCCACAAATCCCGGCGAGTGGGAAGAATGATTACTGTGAGGTGCTCCCGAATCCCCACCAGACGATCCATTCGTTCCAAGGGTAGAGGGCCAGGGAGCCTCACGAGAAACACCATGGATAGAATAAGGATAAGGACCGTATTTTCCTCCACGATGATTACTTGATTGAGAAGAATCCCCTGATATATCGGCCTCCACCCCGGTATAAGCCATGGATGGAGATTGCGAGTGATAATGGCTTTGATTGACATTGTATGCAGTGCCACATACCGAAGGAGCATCGTTCATCCGATAAGGTGAGTTCCCATAGCCGTGTAATGGTAACGATCCGATATGACCATTTTGGCCGTGTGCCGAAGTAAAAAATGCTGGCAATGGCGGTAGATCTTCATCCAGACCATGACCTTGACTTTTCTTCGTCTGCCATAGAGCCCTCCAGAATTTTTCTCGCTCCCGGAATTCGTGGCGTATGCGGGAATTTTCGTGCTTGAGCTCTTGGGTTTCGTTACGAGCCTCTCGACAGGAATCTTGAAGTTGTAGTACAACAGACTCAAGACTAGTGACTACACGGGATTAGTATCATTCTACTGTGGTAAAAAGAGACCTGAAATTGTCGAACCTGTTTCTTCGAGGGTTGCTATGTAATTAGCTCGCCGGGCTCGGAATGCCGCTTGAGCATCAGCATTCTTCTTTTTCCTGACTGCAATGTCCGTCATTCGGGAGGTCGAGTCGTCGGAACCTAATTTATGGTGAGTTTTTGGGGACGGGGTGGGGTTGGATTTGGGCATGAAGGAAACGTTGAAGGCTGAGGCCCAAAAGAGAGCAGATTTAATGGCATGGAAAAAAGAATTCGAATCAAAGGGCACGAGGAGAAGGGTCCGCGGCCCTTAAAACTCGATCTACTCAGCCGGACCTGAAGGTGTGCGGCGCTCACATTGGCAAGACTTTCTCGAAGGTGAGGAGGAAACCTGAAAGGAAAACTTCTTCTCTTGTAGACGGTATCTCCATTGAAGCCCTCCAGAGCTCCGAACCTTCCTGAGCCAAATTGCACAAGTTTGCTGGCCACTGCCGCAACTCAGGCCTACCACCCCGGTCAACGCCGGCACATCCCTCGCCTCAATGCAACTGGTGTACAACACAATTCATTTTTGTCCTTGAGTCACGGCCTCGCGCCCGTAATCTCACCGCAATATCCGTAGGATCATATCTTCCTATCCAAATTGAGCTAGGACCCAAGGTCACGTCGGATGTCGTTTTGCTTGTCCCCGTCTTTATTGCGCACACCGCCTCCCCGGACTCCAATAAAAGAACCCGTGGATACAGGGTTGTCGGACGTAGCTCCGGCTATTGCGGCTAGTTGCAGCTTCTAAAGCTCCCCGAATCAAGTCCAAATTTTCGTCCCCTGAGAACGAAGGTCTTCCAAACGTGAACATGTACTGGGTTTTTCCCTGAGTTGCTCGTCAAACCTCACCCACATCCCCGAATACTAGCTACAAAATTATGGTGACATCGCTTAACCGGAAATCGTGCCGACAACAACTGGAATTATTAAACGTTCTGGTATCAGTATTGCCTCGGCAACAAGGCGAGATTATTCGAGCCTTACATGCTCTTCTATGGTCGGCGCTCCATGGCCACTAGGATCAAATCTTTGCAAACGGCCCTTGCGTACCTTTCTACCAGTTTATCCTTAGATATCACATTTAAATATTCCTTTGTAATTCGCTCCAGCTATGCGAGAGTCAATTATGCATATCCCCCCCACTGATTTTTACCCATAACATTTGTGTTTTTGTTGGAGGGACCTTTTAGCAAATAGCTGGATATTCCTCCTGCCTGAGCTGGCTGTTAGGGATGTAACATCCGTTGAATCACGCTTGGTAATCTAGATTCTACGTCTTATAGGACAAAACTCACGTTGCAGCACCAGTTATGGTAATCGTCTGGTCATCGATGTTTAAGCTCCACCTGCAAAAACAAAAAGACAGGTGACATGAGCACAGGATGGGGCATGAGGTACTGTCCGAATCACTCAGCTATAGGTTTAAAGCGCGTGAGTGACCAGAACAGTGCTGAATCATAACATGATATAGAAGTCAGGTCTAGGAAAATGAGTTTAAGAAAATATGAACGGCATGGACCTACTCTTATCTGGACGCAGGGCATGGAAAGGACCAATAATGAAAAAGGGGATCGAATGCGATGTCTGTTGAACGAAAGGAGAGGCGTTTGAGGATACTATTATCCAAGACCAATCGCCGAAGAGTAGTGCGCGCCGTGCCATACGGTGCAATGTTAGGTACATATAGGTAACTTGAGAGTCGTTAAATAGATCTATATCATCATAATCGTAGAGACATTAGTATTAGGGACGTACAAAGTTGGGCGCACTAGTAGCAGACGCTTTCCCGCATCGTAGTCACTAGGGTTAGATAATATGACGTGCATCTACACATTTATTATTTCTGATCTCCGCCCGTTCATTTGAATTTCTGTCCTCAATTGCGAACACAGACAGTATCACTGATAATGGGTTTCAAAACTATTGGGAGTTTCAAAATGTGTTTTTTTTTTGGAGATCACAGCTTCATACCACCTGATCTTTTATTGGGCCTCATGCAATTGATCTGCCAAAATAAGTATATGAAGAGAATTCAAGATTAGCTGTTGTGTTTGTCTTGCAATGTCTTTAATTTTGATGGTTAACATAAATTTTTGATAAAAACAGGTTTAGCTGAATGCATTTTCATACTGAATAGTACAGGAACCTCGAGGACTCTTAAAGCCTCCATGCAAAAATTTACTGTGTAAATGTTACGGTTTCTCTTTTCCTTTCATTATCTTATCTTATCTTGTATTATCTAACCTTTGGACTATCCCTTTCCCTTACATCTTCTCGCCCTCCATTCCATTCCCACCAATCCTATTATTACATCCACCTTTCACACTATTACTCAGCGCTCCATTTATAACTACCAATAGCGCTTATCCTCTCAGAAGCATTACTCATCATGCTTCTTTTATACTTATATATATACCATACAATGTAGTAGATAGTCCTCAGCTTGACCTAGCTGAATATACCATATTCTCTACAATCTCGACACTCAGCTCAATCCTACTCACCTCAAAAGGGGGTAGTGCATCTTAGAACCAGAAGACAGACTCTTCCTTTATATCAGGAGGTCTAGAGACGTCAGACTATACCATTGACAGTCTTATCAAAACAGCGATTGATCCTGATCTAGAGGATAAGGCCTAACAGCCATAACAAAAAGGTCAAGCTGACAAAACCCGTCAACCTATCTAGGTTCAGATGCCACCATAGCACCGTCAACCTACAGAGTATCTGACCAAGGAGATCATAGTGAAGAAGAAGAAAGAGACTCTCACAGCAGCAGTGAAGAACAAAGCCAAGTAGAAGAACTACTGAGCCCCAAAATCAAAAACCCCAAACCAGACAACCCTGAACCAGATAACCCTGAACCCGAGAACCCTGAAGAAATCCCAGAAGATGCAGACATCACACTCAAAGCCCCACCAAGTCCCCAACACAGTGAAGAATACCACAGTCCCATAGGAGGACAATCATTTGAAATAGATCCACTCAAAGAAGAAGAAACACACACAAACATGACCAGAATAAAAATGCGACTTCCACAGGACTTTGATGGAGATAGAAGCTGAACCACCGAGTTTTTAACATCATGTGATATGTACCTGAGGGTAAATGGAGAAATCTACAATACAGAAGAAAAAAGAATTATCTTCTCACTATCCTTCTTTAACAGAGGAACAGCAGGACTGTGGAAGAAAGAATGGGTTGAATTAGCAGGAGCTGATAATTGGGGCACCTTTGCCAACTTCAGAAACAAAGTAAAACTAGCCTTCTCATCTGCAGGAGTAGCAGAAAACGTGAGAGCCAAACTAGAAAGCCTCAGGATGGGAGGAGCAGTATCAGTGGATGAGTATATTGCCAGATTCAGAACAGCAGCCAGCAGAAGCAAGATTAAAGAAGATGTGTCCCTCATTGATCAATTCATGAGAGGACTCCCACCCAAGTTGATGGAAAAGATAGCCACAATGGATAAATCACCTACCAAGATCGCCGATTGGTACAAACTTGCATCCAAATTTGATGGACAGTACCGCCATGCAAAAGCCATAGCAGCACAGATGAGAGGAGGAGGATCTAGACCATCCAACCATAATAAGAAGTACGACTTCAAACGAGACAACGTGCCCTGATACACTTCCAGAACTGATCCAAATGCCATAGACATAGATTGCTTACCTACCAATCAGCGAACCGATCATATGAAAAAGGGACTATGCTTCAAATGCCATCACTACGGACATAGGTCCACGGATCACCGCAACGGAACAAACCCTAATACCCCGACCCCAGCCAGGGTCCCAATGAAAGGCAAAGATGCCTATCAGAAGATACGCGCCATAATTGCCGATTTAGATGAAGAGAAGATGAGAAGGAAGTAGCCATCAAGAACATGGAAGAGGAGGGTTTTTAAAACAGCGACCTGCACTGACGTCAGATCTCGCCCTGACTGCTTGGATATCACCTGCAATATTAGGACATATGAATCAACAATCATTTTTGATTCCTATTACAGTGATTGAAGGACAGAAAAGCGTTGAAACCCACACCACTGGACTAATTGATTGTGGAGCAGGAGGAATTTTCATTGACAAAACTTT
>MU150308.1:73928-86244 GCA_015584075.1 Collybia nuda
GTATCATAGGCGCCCATCTCAGCTCATTGAGGATAGTAACGGTGCACTATTACCACATAAATATACATAAGGGGGTGCAGCATCAAAGCATTGTCACAACATCAACACTCAGTGGCTACCACTGTAGGATACTAATTCTAGTCAATTTTGATCCACCCTCTTCTATCCATCGACAGGAAGCCCGAGTTTAGAGCTGAAGCTTTTAGTTCTTCTGTGATCAGGATATGTCAGAGAGCTGGGACCATTCAATGACGGTTCCGGGGCGTCTAGATCTTCCTAATGAGTTTCTCATTTCCGCAGAGCTTTATGTATCGACCGCAGCAGCAGCCTCGTTGCGCAAGGTGAAGTCTAATCACTCGAAACCTGCTCCTATGGCTAATATTTCTTCAATCCAAGCCTGTACACCAACGGAAGAAGACAGATAAACGCGAATCATCTATGGGTCTAGTAGAAGATGGAAAGAAAATAAAAGGTTAACATTAGCTATCATGTGGAACTTTAACCTCTTAGGCTGAAGAACGCCCAGAAAAATCCAGCTGGCTTGCGTTGGCGAAAGGTCCATCTGGTACTGGTCACTGGAGATCCGCTACATGTAGGCTTTCAGAAGAAGGGGACCGTTGTTTGTTCAACATATACGTTGATGTAAGTCGCCTTTTAGGTCGATCGGCTTTACTGATTTTTACTGAAGGAAAGTATTCTGTACCAAACCATCTACATACATCTCTTAAATCAAACCGACATTCGCCAAGCAGACAGTTCTCTCTTTTTCCGCAAGGAATGTATTGGTATATACTGTATCGCGTGAGCCACGAACTTTAGTTTGGCTTCGAGCTACTAACTAAATGTGGTACAGCGGTCAACGATGGACCTCGACCTACACTGCAGAACCAGTCTATCTTCAATTTTCAAATACCGATTCATGTAACACTTGGTTAGCGTTACTGAGGTCTTACGCTATTCCCGAGATATATGGCCGTTGGTCATTTCCATCGGATGGTGGCTCATATCGCATGTGGCGACAAGTGGAACTCACAGTCAGCCAAGGGCGAAATTTGGGGAACACCAGGTCCTTCGATATCGGAGGGGATATATTCTCAGAACCTGATTCTGTGGACCTCGGCGTATCATGCGAGATACACCTCAATGATATTCTTTGTGGCCGTACTACCGTGAAGAAAGGGATCGGGTCCCCAGATTGGCACGAGAGTTTCACATTTTCAGACCTCCCACCTTTCGAGTCCCTCGATTTGATGGTTTGGCGGGAGAAAAAAATGTTCAAACCTGCAATATTAGGTTCCATCCGGATCCCGTTGAGTAGTTTTCGTCGTGGAGAAGCTGTTGAAGGGTGGTTTCCTGTGCTTCATCGTGGTTCTGCCTCCAATGATACTCAAGTGGGTGAACTGCGACTCAAGATGCGTATCGACGAGTCAGTGTCTATATTTTGCCTTGCCACACCTGCTCACCATAGAAAAGAGAAATAATTCTTCCATATTCGGCGTACTCCAGGCTCCTTAAGGTGAACAGTGTTATCATATTTGTGCCGCAAAAAATGCAAACTTCAGACAGGCGTTCAATACCCGAAACTTCCTCGATTGGATGAGTGACTTTGAATCTCACCTGAAATTGAAAACAGCCTCAACACAGTTGATGTCAGTTGCAGTTGCGGGGAATATTTTACTTGAGCATGTGCAAGAGCTGGCTTCTCGCGAAGTAGACGGCACACCATCATGTAAGTAACTTCTCGTGTAAGAAACTTTAGTTCCTGAGCCTTTCTGAAGCACACCAAACACTCTTCCGTGGAAATACCATTTTGACCAAGACAATAGAACTGTGTATGGCATGGTATGGAAAGGCATTTTTGGAGGCAAGCATAGGCAGCGTCCTCCGTAGGTTATGTGCAGAGAAAGTCGCCATCGAGGTAGATCCTTTGCGAAGTGGAAAAAGTACTCGGGACCTTGAGCGTAATGTCGACCAATTGATCTACTGGTGTCAACAGTTTTGGAATCAGATATATTCAGTAAGAACAGAATGCCCCCAGTGAGTCCTGGCACAATAACCGACCTGTTAACTCAACACCCAAGGATTTCCAGGGAAATGCGTCGATTGTTCGAGACCATTCGAACGCTTGTTGAACAGCGATATAAACCTGAGCACCCTGCCCAGGAACAAAATCGAGATCTCCCGCGGCAAAGCGTTTCCGCATTCTGCTTTCTAAGATTCATTGTCCCAGCTATCCTTCATCCTCACCTTTTTGGCCTGTGCCCAGGTTTGTGATGTACTCTACATAGAGAATTTAGCTGATCATTAGTCTAGGCCTACCAAGTGTGCCTGTCCAGCGGAGTCTGACTCTGATTGCGAAAGTCATTCAAAGTCTAGCCAACTTGAATGCAGTGAGTTATAATTTTATAGTATTTATTACGATGGGTACAAAAACTTCACTAGAGTGTTCAAAAAGAAAATTTTATGCGGGGTGTAAAAGATTTTCTACAGCAAAGCGTCCCTGCGATGGTTGACTACATTATAGTGGTTTCCACGCCGACAAATGAAGCATTCGTGTCCTCTACAAATAGAATATCCAATAGGTACGACCGACTCAGTGTTGTCAACGCTCTCCGGCAGCGGGCTTCAGCTATGCCAGTCCTAGGTCGGGAATCCGTCCCTATTCTACCCTATCTTCTGGATATTCCCCGACATTTAGCTATTATTGCCTCCGCTGTGATTCGGAATTCCAGAGAATTTCAGGCAAGACCTAAACCCTATTTGCCTACTGATATGGCGTTGCACGAATTTTGCTCTCGGTGCTTCGAAATCGAAGAAATCGCTCTTCTGCGCGTCAGCCAACTGGCTGCTCGGGTTTCGTCGGACAGACGGCGAACACCAGCACCACCCTTGTCTAATCAAGCGCAAGTGCCCGGTCCTTCAGCCGCTACTGGCGAATTCTATCGATCCCCTGTCGCTGACTTTACGGGCCGTTCTCGGACCCGCAAACCCTCGAGGCCTTCCACCGCGCCTTCTCCATCTGAATCAAACACTTCTCGTCGGAGAATGTTTGGCGATGTACCAATGGCCACCTCTCAGGATTTTACTCCCGCATCCGCAAGGCACAATGAAAGCTCAACCAACCGGCGCTTGCGTTTAGTGTCGACATCCACTGATTCTTTACCATCTTTGGGGGCAGTCCCAGGATCTGTTCAGGTAACCGATTTATCGCAAGATATGTCAGACGAAACAGGAAAAAGAAAAAGAGGGTTGCTGAGGGGCATATTGCGAAGGTAACTAGCTTCCTATGAATGGAATGAGTTGTAGACACGAATTTTATTAGGGGAAACAATTCAGGCGCGAGATTTTCATCGGTAGGAAGTAGGTTTGGTAGAGTGTATGTTAATATATAAGGGGATAGTCTTAGGGTTTGCGAGTAGATTCTCCTGCCTTTAGTGGCTTTTGTATTAGTTTTTGAACTTCACTGGCAACGGTTTCTGATGTACTCCTTAGGGTCAAACGACAGAGCTTGATTGCGTCCATCGATTAGCCAAAATCATATATGGATCTTAACTTGCAACTCACTTTAGCTTCTCGATTGGGTTCTAATCGAAGAAGACATCCAACTTTTCCATCTACAGACATATGTAGTACCCCGGCAGCAACTATATTATTTGGATTCGGATCAATATCATCTAGCAGGTTCAGGCGGTGACCTGAGACTACCTGGCGGTGCTTTGCCAGGTCGAGTTGTCCAGCGCTGTTCAATTCAATCGGAAATACTGACTGGGACTCGCGTGGAGGGCCCCCGATTAGCTTCCACCGCTCAAAAAAGTCCGATTGTCCGAGTTTAACATGTTCAAAGAATTTTGTTACGACCACAGGCAAACGAACAGCGATGGTTTGGTGGGAACCCGCTAAATAGGACACGCTGAGAACGGGGGGAATCGAGAACATTTTTTTGCATTCAACGTGTAGTAATTGCTGGACTTGTGTGTGGGGATTGATTGTGCTGGGGGGCATTTTAGCGAAGGTGACGGAGAGGGCGTCCAAAGAGGCAACATGTATTGTAGTGGTGAAGGATGTTAGGGATGCTGATATCTTGTTTCCGATATATATAGCGAGTTGCCCGATGTGACCTTGATATCGACTTTTGACTCCAATCTGAATCTGGTCATCCTCATAAAGCACACCTTCCATAGCATACGTAAGTTTATCAAACCAGTGATCCACCTGAGGTCCAATGGAAAGGCGAGGTGCCCCATCGGATACAGTGAATGGTTCTGGTATAGTCCCAGCGGCATCTGTTATGGTGGGCGATATCTCTAACCCCACCAGGGACCCCAATATATCTTGATCCTCACCATCCGCGGCAGCAGTCCCGTTTTTCCGTTTTACTATTTCTTGATCTAAATTGGCCTCTTTTCCACCGTGAATCCAAGTACGCTTGTCCTCTGTGTCACCGTGCTTCATATTCAGTCGCCCGAGAAGGGCACTGACCCTAGGTGGGAACGGAGGCATCTCCTCGCAGACGTTCTGTAGAAATTCGTCGTCATCTGGCCTCGAAGCAAGTGCGTAAAATTCGCAAGCACGCTGTTGGAGTTCGGCATCAAGGACATGGCGATATCGTTCAAAAATATTAAGTAGTTGCGGTTTGATCTCCGGAAATACGTTGACCCATTTGATGTAAGTTGACAATAGTAGGGACCGGGTTGATGCTACACAGAATTGTGATTTTGAATGTAGAACCTGAAACTGTTCGATTGGGCTGTAACCTGGCTCGTTTGCAATTAAATGCCCATATTCCCCAAGAATGTACCCTGTGTATGAATCAGACCTTATCACAGAAAGTTGCAAATAGTTTTACCTCCAACTTTAACTAAGCTTTCATGTGTGGAGGGAGCTCTCAAGTGTTCAAAAACAACTTTAGCGGCATATTCTTGCAAATCCTCTGTATTCGTTACGATCTGTACCACTCGGTACCAAACTTCATCCCCGACGTGATCCCCAGCTGCGCTGATGAGTTGCAAAATAGTGTCAACATACCATTTGTAAGAATTGGCATATTTTTCGGTCAATATAGCAATCTTTAGGACCATTTCTTCTCGCAAGGCGTAATCCGCTACTCGAAGATACCTCAAAAGTTCACCCACGATAAGTTCCGAGTTGTCAACATCACACATGCTGTAAAGAAGGTCGAGAGCGCGCCTCCGGACTGATATATCCTTATCTCTGAGAGATAAGATGATTGTACTTTGATGTCGCTTGATAGGTTCAAGAGAGTCTGCTCGAGCAGCAAGGTGGGCCATTGTGTCAAGCCCCAGATATCTGACATTTGTTTCTTTTGAGGAAATGAAACGGGCGAGGAGGACCGCTGCAGTTCCAACCAGAGGTGAGCTACTGTCCAGGTGAATTGCAAGCCCAATCGCTTCAAATAAAACAGCGTGTTGAGCATTGTTGTGCTGAACGTTTCGCGTTGGCTCAGCGCTGTTGTTCATTGTAGTCTGTAACACCTGATGAAGGACGGAACGAATCGTTGGATCTTCTGCTCAAAAATGAGAACAATCAAAAATCAAAAACTGCAGTCACCTACCGGACGGTGGGTAATATTGAAGTAGCCGCAGAAGCTTTACTTGGAGCCAAGGGGAAGGGACTTTATAGTAGGCATACGTGGCTGCATACTCATGTTCGATAACAAGCTGTGACAGAATTGAAATGCTAAGTCTATCAGAGATAGAATTGACATACGCGATTTAAGCGGTCAACAGCCTTAGTGTAACATACCGCATATGCATCAAGATGGTCTTGGGCTAATGCCATAACCAAACTCGTTACACATATTACAACACCCTAGTGTGCAAGGTCTTAGCCATAAGATATTACCAATCCTTGAGTACTTACCAAATCCATATCGTCCATTATGGATATGATCCGCAAGGCCCATTCGGCGGCAGGGATGACGTTTGGATGCTTGCGGTATAATCGTAGTAAGGTAAGAGCGGCTTTTTTCTTCACAAAGGTCTGTGAAGTCCTGTCCAACTTGTCAAAATGCAATAGATGCTAAGACAACGGCTGCGCACGGAGATATAAGGAGTCGATGGACATCTTCAACCAACGCTTCGGCCATTTCACTTCCACCGACGTTTGCAATCGCGTGCAAGGCGAGACAATTGTCTATCTCGTTGTTTCCATCCAAATCTTTGCGAATAGAGTTGACAACAAGACGAAGAAAGTCAGAATTTTCATGCATTAACAATGTTACTGCCAGGTAGCCCTGAAAATTCGTTCTCGATAACTTAAAAGGCACCAGAAGGACAAAGACGCACGATTTGTTTTTCACTGTATTTCGAACTTGAAATAAGATTTACAGCTTCCATATGGCCAACATCCACCTTGTAGCCTAAGATGTATGTGAAGATGATCTTTGCTACATACCTATAAAGGTTTACAATTACAGGAATACATAGGTGTTGCTTTTCTTACTTCTTTTTCTGATATCCATCGAGATTTCCATCTAGTGGCGGAAGACTTCGAATGGTGGTTTCTTGGTTCCAGAGAAAAGCTTACCTTTGAATTTCTTCCGTATATTAGCCATCTCTTTGTTGATCCTTTTCTCTTCTAAATCACGGACTCGTGCACCCCGTATGTCCGCAATAAACTTTCATTCAATAGAGTAAGTGACGCAGTTGGGAAAGAGAGTAATGTAGACAGACTTGCGTGAGACCACGCATAGAGGTCGCCATCTTGAGTTTATTAAAATGCCCTTAGGCCAGTAATACCTATGGTATGGTTGTTGTATAGAAAAGTGGATAGCGATGGAATGTAGTGAGCGGCTGGAAACAGACTAGTCCTAAAGTCGGCGGGTAGAACGAACAATGGGCAGTCACTGGAAGTTAGCACGATGAATTGGTTAAGTAGCTGACGTAATCATTATCTATAAATTGCCGATCACAGGGCGTAGTGCAAATTAAGATAAGATACCATGGGTCTGCAAACAGAAATAAATGCTGGGTCAGAAGAGCGTACTCGGCGAAGAAAATGTAGAGGACATTTATTGGTCGTGGATTTTTATCCGAGTTTGGTGTCAACGTTGGGCGACATAAAGCCTGATTGCGAATGCTAAAGGTGGGTATGCAATCTGGACAGTGTATTTTTGTATTTATGGCTCCGATTTTTCAAATATCTGATTGCTCTGTATGTATTATTGAATGATCTTAACGTAAGGGTTGCGGGTGAGCTACAGTTTACTTCGGGTGTACATCTAAAATCTCCGAGATAGTTTACTGGGGGTACCAGGTCTCGAATTATAAGCTGACCCTCCATAGTTAGGTGTTGAGTAGCCAGATAGGGAGCCTGGTAAACGCATTGGTTGGAACAAAGGAGAACCCATAGGTGTAGCGGGTCGGGAATTGTTGCGGGATTGTGTAGCTGCCCTTTCGTCGCTATATCGATTTAGGATACGCACCACATCACGGGTCATAAGATCTAACTCTTTGACCTCTTCTCGCGACATCGAATAATCGGTCCTGTCATCATCTTCATCTCCGGATTCTGATTCTTCTTCACGGGGAAGAACTGGAAATGCCTGCCCTTTTCGGTGACGCCTGCCCATTATTATACCCTCAAAAACCCTCAACATAGAACCCTCCATCAATGATTTCAGGCGTTGTACATCATCAAGAGCGTCCAAATTACCGACGATGGGAAGCCAATTATCACATTCAAGACCTCGTTCGGTAACTTCAAGTTTATATGCCCCAAATAACATATAAGTCATCGGATCCAGTCGAGTAGTCGTCATTAAGAAGGTCTGAGCTCCCCCGGAGCCCACAGACACATTTTGCCTTTTTTCACTGAACGCGAACAATTGCTTTTCCCCGGGAGAGACGCCCTCTTGGTCTAGAAGTTCTCTCTTACGGTGATTTACACTGGAAGGGTGAATGAATGTGACCTAGCGAAGGGTATTAATGTTGTAAAGCAACAACCAACTTGTGACAGACCTTATCCTGTGAGGTGCGATAAGTTTTTTCACCGGTGCGGATAGCGAATTTAGGCTGTGAAGCAATTGATATCAAGGCAGAAAGGAGAGGAAGCGAATCTCCGTTTTCGTTCAATTCAGGTGGAACAACAAGGACTTTGTTGGATCCATCGATAACACCCCCAGCTGACACGTCAATGACACCTGCGTGATATAGGCCTTGCAGGAGGTGACCTTTAATTTTCTGAATCATGAGCAACGTAGGTTTTGCGAGGAAATTTTCTGAGCAAAATCTGTTCGCTGAAATATATTCTCCCCGTGACTGCATGGTCCACCAAGCATTATATGCCTGTAGAGTTGCCAATGCATCCGACCTAAAATCAGGTGGGGTCCATGAATTCTTCTTAGCGGCTGCTTCAGCTTTCAGATGCATAGGAGACACAAAGGGGTCTCGGTTTGTTAAAATCGCAGCTAAGGTTAACGCCTGGTCTAAACAGCGGAAGAAGCTGCCGTACAGTACAAGGCGACCCATCTGTGCCTCTACGGGTAACTGCAACAATACACGACCGAGAGATGTTAAGTTTTTATCAGAATCTAGAGCGCCAACCATTTGGAGGTCTTTCATGGCAGCCGCTACTCGTTCGGGATGGGGAGCTTCGATAGTTGCGGCCAAAACATCTTCAACAGCCATGCCTGGGAAATTGAGGGCTTTTACATGCATAACAACATTGCTTAGATCAACTCTTTTCATCTCCACTGTCTGGTAAGGGTGCAATGCTGCTGCGTGAGCACGGCTAATGATGCCGAAGTATTCACCAGACCTGTGCCTTCCTGCCCGACCTGCTCGCTGATTCAGGTTGGAGGAGCCAACCCAAGCGGAAACCAAGGATGACATGTGACGCTCAGGATCATAGCGCTGTTCCTTAATCTTTGCCGTATCTACGACGTAAACTACGTCTGGGATGGTGATTGAAGTTTCCGCAATATTGGTAGCGAGAATTATGCGTCGTACCCCTACAGGAGGTGGTTCAAAGATGACTTGCTGTTCAGCTAATGGGATAGTGGAATGTAGTATATGGATTGAAAATTTTGATGTATCAGAAAGGTTTAGGCCAAGAGGTCCCAATGGTTGTAGCAAGTTGCGTTGAACGGCCATAATATCATCCCAGCCAGGAAGAAAAACCAATACGTGCCCGTCGTTGGAAACTTGGAGCACATGGGATATGGTTGCAGCAATTAGGGGGAAAGGAAGCTCAAGGTCTTCTTCACGAGCATCTGGATTCCGACTGGGGCGAACCCCAAGAGCAGTGGCCGAAATGCTGCCTAGCTCTTTATTTAAGTACTTGGAAACGGATTCCTGTCCTAAGATCCAGCTGGTAGTTCCTGAAGCGATCTTCGGCACAAAGTCCTCCATAAAATGTTTATTAACGGGGAACGATCGCCCGGGGATTTCGATGACCTCGGCAGGACGCTTGTACTCATCGGAGAAATATGTTTGGAACAGTGTTGGGTCGATAGTGGCACTCATTAATATAATTTTGATAGGTTTATTTCTGGCCTTCCTGTCCGCTAAGAGTCTTTTGAGGACCACAAGTAATAAATCGGTATCAACATCACGCTCGTGGACTTCATCCACGACTACATGGGTAACATCGTCGAGGCTCCTTATTCCGGATAGGTGATTGTCCGAAAGTGCCGTTTGAAGTCTCTTCAAGAAGATTCCAGTTGTGCAGAAAGTAATCGAGCCATGTTCTTCTGGAAATTTTGCTTCAAAACGGACTTGGTAACCTACCGATCTCCCCAACGTTTCACCTCGTTCTTTTGCAACTCTGTCAGCCACGCTAATCGCGGCAAGACGGCGGGGCTGGGTGCAGACAACATTACAGTGTGCACCTTCTCCCCTATCAATGAACTCATCAAGAATGAGCTGTGGTATTTGTGTTGTTTTCCCTGAGCCGGTCGCTGCCATACATATTGTGACCTCGTTGTCATGTATATGTGAAATGATGTCGGCCGCACGGGTGTACACAGGAAGTGACATCCTTGTATTCCTCATGCGTTCTAGATTCGGATCTATGAGATACACTTGTCGTCGGTGAAGCAATTGTCGAGATTTTTCTGCAACAAACTCGGTACTATTTCGCCGGGCCGCAAAATGTGACACGGTTGCCGTTGCAGTTCGTTCATCTAAAGATGCTCTGGTAGCGACGCTCGCAGGTCGGTTCCGATATAGATTACTCTTTTTGATATCGACACAAAGGTCTCGTATCTCGTCATCCAATCTATCGCTCATCTGGAAAAAAATTTTGGGAGCAAGACCAAGATCCGCGCCTGATTTGGCCGCTAGTACAAAAGATTTCCAGAGCTCCTGATCGCAACTCTCAAGATACTGAGTTACGTCGAGATAACAGGTGACTTGTGCTGCTTTCTTCGTGCTGCCGGATCCTAAGCCGATTCGGCGACCACCCACTGTCATCATAGCCTCCCAACCACTCCCAGCTTTCCGGAGTTCTTCAAATGTTATCTCAGGCTTCCCAAAATTATATCGACGGCAGTAATAATCCATAAAGTTGCGAGCGCGCTCATATCCAACAACAGTACCATCTGAAAGGGTAACATCAGACTGATCCGTAGTTTTTGGATGAAGTTTTTTCGCATTTTCGAGCTGTGAATTCGTTATAAGGTCACTTATAGCAATAATGGCAAAGAAAGATATACCAATCCAAGTTCATGCAATTGATAAACAGCAGATAGGGCAGCTAGCCTTTCAGCTTGTTTTTTTTCATTATGGTCCCCTACTCCAATGATAGGAACTTCAAGATTAATTGTGACACTTGCCCTGTTCCAAGTAGGGTTAGGATATATCATGCGACAAGAATATTGGCGTTGGACACTTGCCTCCAGATCGGTATGCTACGTGATTCTTGGGTGATGAAACCATCAGAGAACTTATATGCTGGGGGTTTTCCGATAGCGACCATCGCAAAATTACCAAGAGATGACTTAGGAGTTGATTCGTGTACAGGTTTGAGAGGCAAAAGCGACTTTTTGTATTCCCGTACAATGAATGCCTCATCGTGGATGGGGCCTTCCAACGCTTTACGCGACGGGCCCTTTCCTCCGCGACCCCTCCCAGATGGCCGAGACGGGCCAGCAACCTGGGATGAACGTTGACCAGGGGGCCTGTTGGAGCGTGGTGGCTGGGAATGAGATGGTTGGGGCATTATTGCAGTTGTGGGGAGGATGGTGGTGGGGTCCTTGTCCACGTTGGTCGTTTGCCTTGAGAAGGAAAATGAGGATGACAGTTGTGGATTGTCCACACGTGGGACTTTGGAAGATAAAGACTGGGGTTGTTGTTGAACGCTTGCACTTGTCTGTTGAGCTAGCGACCGCTTGTGGGTGTTGTGTAGAGAATGAGGGAAGGTGCTTTGTGTGGGGTCAAATTGCATGAGGAGGCGATGCCTTTGCCGTAGAAAAAGAGCAAGTCTCATAAGGAAGGAAACCACCCCAAACTGTCGAAAACGAAATGCTAGGTTTGAGTGGCACATAGGAACTGAACTAAAATAACTCTTACGATAAAAACCGACTGTCCGAATCTATGCAGACCGGTGTCAGTGGACGAAAGAATCTAACAAACTTCATTCTATGTTCTTCGAGTCTTCCCTATACATATCACGTGCCTTTAAAACCCTTGTGACATTTATAACTTAATATAAGTGTGACGCTACATTTGTGACCGATTAAACAATTCCCGCTACTAAGGCCCCTTTCGGAAACACAGGTAGGAGTAGAGCCGAGTAGGGTAGAAATCCAAATTTTCTACCCCAGACTCTACAGTGCTCCCACGTTAGTCACAAGTTGTCACAACTTTTAGATAATGCAATCTTATCATAGATTGATCTCGACTCAATGCTTCAAAGATCTTAGACACATAGCCATGGTTGTGAACCGCTCAGTGCAAGGCTCACAGAGTGTGTGTCCATCCATGAGACACATACCGGAGAACACACAAGAGGCTATCTGTTCTCACTGTGCTTGGTGGAGTTACATCATTGGCTGCATGTGGCTCCTGTGATCTCAATAAGACACCCATCCACACATCAAAGATGATGGGTGAAGACTGTTACGGTTTCTCTTTCCCCTTTATTATCTTATCTTATCTTGTATCATCTAACCTTTGGACTATCTCTTTCCCCTACATCTCCTCGCCCTCCATTCCATTCCCACCAATCCTATTATTACATCTACCTTTCACACTATTACTCAGCGCTCCATTTATAACTACCAATAGCGCTTATCCCTCTCAGAAGCATTACTCATCATGCTTCTTTTATACTTATATATATACCATACAATGTA
>MU150308.1:89880-104517 GCA_015584075.1 Collybia nuda
TCCATTACATGCACAAAAACCATCGACGCCTTGGGCACTGCAAACCTTTATCTCGAGCATGTCTACAAGCGATTTGGACTTCCGGACACACTCTTATCAGATTGAGGCCCCCAATTCTCTGCAAAAGTCTTCAAAGAGCTTGGATGACTCCTCGGAATTAAACTGATCATGAGTACAGCATACCACCCGCAGACAGATGGAGAAACAGAAAGATTAAATCAGGAACTCAAGATCTACTTCCAGATGTTTTGTCAAACCAACCCATCATCATGGAAAGACCTTAACTCCACCGCCAAATTTGCACACAACCAATGGACACATTCCACTACAAAACAATTGCCCTTCTTCCTCATGATGGGATATGAACCACAAGCAATCCCCTCAGCCTTTAATAAAACCATTGCCCCAAGCATAGAACAAAGGATGATCAAACTGAGGAAAGCACGAGAAGAAGCAATTGCAGCACACGATCTTGCCAGAAGAAAGGTACCAAAACAAACCACACAAGGATTCACCCCTTTCAAAGAAGGAGAGAAGGTCTGGCTGGAAGGAACTAATCTTCGAATTCCATACCAATCACAGAAGTTAGCTCCTAAGCAAGAAGGACCATTTGTCATACAGGAAGTATTAGGCCCAGTCACCTATCGTCTGAAACTCCCCGCGCAATGGAAGATTCACCCCGTGTTCCATGCTTCCCTGCTCACATGGTATGTGGAAACTGATACCCACGGACCTAACTACCCAGAACCACCACCCAACCTTGTCAACCAACCAGAAGAATTCAAAGTCAAAGGCATCATCAGTCATCGTCCTAGAGGCTGAAGCTTCCAATATCTTGTAAAATGGAAAGACTATTCACCCGCTCACAACACATGGGAGCCCAAAAATAATTTAAAAGCAGCCCCTCAAATTCTTCAAACTTACAAGAAGCGACATCACCTCTAACTACCAATCCCCCCAATCTACACCTTCCACACCATGAACTCCTCTCCTACCACTTCCCCCACATCCACCACCATCACCAACAACAACATCACCCCCGCCGCAGAATGTTGATTAGAAATTGTACGCCGTGTTCTATTCAGGAACTGGTTCGATCAACAATCTTCCAGACACGAGATCTACAATCTTTGGCGCTCATCCCCAATCGCCAACAAACTAACCCACTACCAACGGCTCAGCAACATTGTCGAGAGCAACAAAGCCCAAAATGGGATCCTCAATCAATTGATGGACCAAGCTGCAGAAGTGTTCATTAGAAGCCCAGAGTTCGAAGTCCTTGAAACCATGATGATCAGTCGCAATTTTGCTCAACTCACAATTCCTTCCGATCTAAGTGACACAGCATTGGAATCACATCCCATCATTCCCCCACAAGGCAAAACACCATCTCAACCTTTGTCCCCGATCATCTTTGCCCATGCCTTAAATTCCCCACCACACGAGGTACCCAATACCCCCGAACTCCTAGCTGCCACCCCATTTTTTCAAATCCCCTCTTCCTCACCGCCACCCTTCTCATCATCACTGCCGCCTACACTTCCCAGTGAACCTACACCCCCGATACCCATGCCTCCAACAACGCAGGTCATCCTTAATCATATGAATGGACAACGCACCCACAAGACCAGTGTGTTTAAATCACCCAAAAGGAAAACGACCAAATTCATGGCCGGACCATTGAACCATATTGGTAGCCAGCTCAACTCCACCAACATCACAACCAACCCTCAACTGTGCCAAGTGGGAAGGATTAGGATTGCATGCCCAAGATGCTGCAACTTTGGGCACTCGCTGTATGAATGCTCACTATATCGCTGTATTCAATGCCGTTGACCAGCACCTGGCTATATCTACCCTGACTGCCCGCAACGACCTCGCATGATAACCTCCAATCATCTTGACTACGGGTTCTCAGGAGACTCATACTTAGGACCAGAAGCGGAAGCTAACATCATGGGCAAATCCTATAATGAGTATTGAAGCTGGGAGCTTCAAAGGTAGAGAGGGGGTAATGTTACAGTTTCTCTTTTCCTTTCTTTATCTTATCTTATCTTGTATTATCTAACCTTCGGACTATCTCTCTCCCCATATATCTCCTCACCCCCCATTCCATTCCCACCAATCCTATTATTACATCTACCTTTCACGCTATTACTCAGTGCACCATTTATAACTACCAATAGTGCTTATCCCTCTCAGAAGCATTACTCATCATGCTTCTTTTATAACTTGTATATATACCCTGTAATGTAGTAGATAGCTCTCAGCTTGACCTAGCTGAATATACCATATTCTCTACATCTTGATGTGCAGCTCGATCCTACTCGCCTTAGGAGGGGGTAGTGCATCTCAGATCCCAAAGACAGACTCATCCTTTATATCAGGAAGTCTATAGACGTCAGACTTATTGTCAACAGTCTTATTGAACCAATTGATTGGTCTTGATCTAGAGGATAAGACCCAACAGCCGTAACATCTCCTAGTTCTAAGATGCACTACCCCCTTCTTAAGGAAAGTAGGATCGAGCTGCACATCAAGATGTAGAGAATATGGTATATTCAGCTAGGTCAAGCTGAGAGCTATCTACTACATTACAGGGTATATATACAAGTCTGAGAGAAGCATGATGAGTAATGCTTCAATAAGGGATAAGCACCATTGGTGGTTATAAATATGGCGCTGAGTAATAATGAGAAAAGTGAATGTAATATTAGAAACAATGTGAGTGAAACAGGGAGTAAGGGGATAAAAGGAAAAAGGGATAGTCCAAAGGTTAGATCATACAAGATAAGATAATGACAAGTAATGGAAAGAAGATAAGCAAGAGGATGTAGTCCAAAAGGAGAAATTGTAACAGAGACAAGTCACCAGATTGAGTTTGTGGTAAATGGAAAGTCAACTTCACTCTATTTAAGAGGAATTATATATCATGGGGACAACCACTGTACTTCTAGAATAATTGCAAGAAAAGGCCAGATCTGGTATCATGATGGCACATTGACCAAGGAGACATGTATAGAAGATGGTACTTTATAGGATATGAGTAATGAAGAATTAAAGGAATGTCAGGGTAAGGATTTGGTTCTAGCTGTATATTCTCAGGTATAGACGATGTGATACAAGCAAAATGAAATATATGTAAGTAGTCAACAATGTAATTGAACTGAAGAACAAGTCACTGCCACACAATGTGTTGGCCCACTCCACCCAAGTTCAATTAATGAGTTCATCTGATCTGAGAGATTTACTATGCTGCATATATATATTAGCTTTGAGCTTGAAAAAAAAAATATCCCATCAATTCAAGACCTTGGCCTCTGCAAAATTTACTTCAACTACTAATACTATGAGTTGACTTTGGGTTTATCTACAGATTTAGGTCTACAAACTACAATGGCCTATGGATCCCTACAGGTTTACACTAAGTCCTACAGAACACTACAGGCACTACCATGTATCTTGGCTATTTTAGCCAAACCCCAGGGTTTGCTGATGCAGGCAAACACTGTCATTGTAGTGTTTATCATTGGTCATTACAAACCAAAAAAACCACTGAATGGGAACAAGGAACTTGACTTCATCCTATCACTCAATATTCAAGAGATCATACTTATTGTTGATGCCAAGCCTTTAAATGACAAGACCAGTATTCCTCCATGCATAGAATTAGGTGTTGAGCCATTAGAAGTGGAGGACATCCCTGAAGTTACAAATGAAGCAAGTGCAGTTTGAGTTTAAATACTCATTGATTACTTGTACTCTATCTACTAAAATTGATAAATGTTGTCTTTAATAATGAATGTCGTGAGAGTTTAGGAGTCGGGGACTGGTGTACAGTGCCACTACAATCATTATCTCCCTTCCCAATTGTTAAGGTCATGGTGTCACACCTAGTTGTTATAGTTAAACACACCAGGAAGTACAAGTTTTTAGGTAGGCTGAAAACCTCAGAAAAATCCTAAAATTCAGTCAGAGTTTCAGAAATCAAAATTTAAATTTGTATTTTTGGTAGAACAGAAATGGTTCTAGATAACTTGAGATTAATTATTGTTTTCAGTCTGACTGAAACTCTGACTGAATCTTAGGATTTTTCTGAGGTTTTCGGCCCATCTAAAAACTTGTACTTCCCGGTGTGAAAGTACCTACAGTATACAGCTCATGTCGGTGGTGTAACGAACAAGTCACGTCGGATGAGAAGCACCACGATCACGGTTAAACCACGTGCTTATCAAACAATACCAGTATCCTAATAGAGTCACGAGTCCCAACTTCCTTCATAAATATCAATACTATATTCAAACAAAGTTGCAGATTTTTTGTCACGACTTTCTTTACAACTCACATCGCCCCACGCTCAAATCCCTTAACAACTATACCATTGTGCTTAAGTATGAGTTTATCACCGTATGAAATTAAGCGTCTTCAAAATATAGCAAGGGTATGTTCACGTTTCTTCGGTTTTTCGTGTTCTCAACTCTAAATAGAACGAAGCATTATTAAAGAGTATTGGGCTAGATACCCCATTATTTGAACCTAAAGAAGTTTTGCGCAAAGCAATTTCATTGTCCAAGAAAAGAAAAGCCAGCAATGAACCTGGTGCAGAGCAGGTCGCCAAAGTCGCCCGTCCAAATCCCACGTTTGCGACAAATGTCAGCGTCCGCAGGAGCTCTCGAAACGCGGGGAAAACAGTTGATTACGTTTCCGAGCAACAGCGGAAAGATCATTTGCGAACATTTTACTTGGGGGGCACGACAGTGACTGAAGTTGAGGGTTCCCTCGGTCGTGAAGGAGGTATAAGAAAACATGATCCGTGAGTCATTAACTTTGCCCGCACCTGACAATTAACTGGGGAAATACAGAAAAACATATGGCTCAATACCTGCGGTGCAGGTGGGAACATGGTGGGAAAGCAGGGAAGGCTGCAGTGGTGATTCTATTCATGCGTATGATCAGTTCATAGTGATTCAAACGTGTTCTAATTCTGACCGTTCGAAGACCGTGGGTCGCGGGCATATCTTGTGGTCCTCAAGGCGCCTACAGCGTCGCCCTCAGTGGTGGCTATGAAGATGATGTTGATCTTGGTTATGCTTTGTGAGTCTCCAATTAATTATAGGAATTTTTTTACTAACTCTATCTTTCTAGTACATACACTGGCTCGGGTTTGTGGTTATTGTATCCTATTGCTAACGTTTGAAATGAAGACCTAATTTCTAGGTGGCCGAAATCTTAAAGGGACAAAGGAGGCTCCTAAAAATGCAAGTTTTGTTGGGTGTGTTTGAGGTTAGATTCTTAATATATCACCATTTAGCTCCGCACAGCCCCTCAGAGCTCGGACCAGACTTTCGATAGCCCAGTTGAGCACAAATATAGTTCCATATGTCCTATTTTTTTTTCTGACGGACGATGGCCCCTAGTTCAATAAATCTCTGAAGGTTAAAACCGAATATTCATAATCCTAAAACTTTCTCATCAAGTCCAATAGCTATCCACTGAAACTAAGAAGCCTGTAAGAGTAATTCGAGGCTTCAAATCCAAATCCAAATATGCTCCAACCGAGGGGTACGCGTCAATCCCAATTAACTAATGCTAAGACTGACTCCTGATTAAGGTACCGATACGATGGGCTATACACAGTAGAGCAGGTATTTTATCAGTTTCACAAGATTTTGTTGCTTGTTCATATCGTTTTAGGCTTGGATGGAGAAAGGGCTAAATAGTAAATATTCCGTCTGCAAATTTGCCTTCAAGGTAAGTCATAATTTACTTGTCCTCAAGTTCGAAACTTAAATATCGCAGCGCATCCCCGGGCAGCCCGCCCTCCCCATTAGGGGAGATCATGACGAAAAGCATAGGTTTGAACTTGCCGATGCGGTTGAAAGAGATGAAATAGATAATGGGCAACCCCCCACACCGTAGAGGTCACCGCATCAACTACTCTTTTTAGGTGTCTTTTATTAATTCCAAATCTCCATTTTTTTGAGGGAAACATTCCTAAAACAAAACATCGTTGGAAGAATTGGCTAGCCCTCCCTTGCGTACCCTGGCAATCCTCGTTCGTTATCACTCCCCTTTACCATAACCTGCAACTCTATAAACCTAGGCTGGGCGCATTCATAATATTACTCATAAAATGTTTTTATTAAAGATTAGGCACCCTCCTAGGTAAACTCGTTCAGATTTCGAGTCTTTGAAAACACAATCACTCATTTAATCGGAAGGGTTTGAGATTACAATTACCACAAGAAGCCTTTTGTCAACATGTGTCGACTGTACCTTAATAATAATAACTAGTTCGTGAAGTCTGGCTACGTTACATAGTGGTGTCAGCTTCAAAGTCTTGTCATAAAGCTTTGAGTTTTCTACATAAGTCTCGGGGATCGGGCGGGAAATAATACATAATACATACAACAATGGCTACACTTATGGACGCTTGAACAGAATTTAAAGTGATGTCAAAGTTCTTTTTAAGGTTCCTCATTAGTATTAATCCTTGACTGGCATAAATTTCAATCTGATTGCGTATGGTTTCAAAAAAGAGATCAGGTGATACTCCTTCGCCTGTAATATATATTAAGCATTCTTAAGTTATATTTGGGCCTTAGTTCAATGATATATTCAAATCTCTCGAAGTTTTCGGTGGCTCAAGCATCGTAACTTGGATCGTCATGTTATAAATCAAAGACGCAGTCCCGATCTTGAATGTCAAACAGAGATTATCGGCTACAATTAATTATCTGAATGTGCCTGGTACTTCCTCTTACACAAAATCCTTGCGGCTGCACGGAACATTTAGGATGTGTTTACTACTAGTGGTGATAGACGACTGCTAACGGAGTATGCGATATGATTGAAAAATACAGAGCTCCAGCCCCAGCCGATCCTTCAGGGTTGAGAACGTTCTGCCATGACTTGTCGAACGATGTTGAGGAATTCTTTGTCTTCATCAACAAGTCGAGGACACGAGGGCCTCCCATTTTTCCAGAGGCGATATAGACCCCGAATTGCATCCTTTAATGCGTCACATGAATCTGTGCTTGGAGTTGTCATTCTCGCACCCTGGGAGGTGACTGGTGCATCTACGGCATAACCATAGAGTGACGAAGAATTAGCTGTAACGGATGTTACTTGTGTCGATGGAGCTGCAGAAGTTGTGTTATGGTGGCTTGATGCGGGGATAAAATCCGATTTGTCGTCGACGGGTGAAGGTGATGGAGACCGTGGCGAGAGATCTTCAAGTCGTTGAGATAGTGTATTTGGTGATGGGGGTTCAAGAGGGTTGTATACTGATGAGGGGTTCGAGCCGGTATACGAAATGATTACACGCTCTGGGGAGTCGTGTTTCTGCCTGAGAGGGAGTGGTGACGGAAGTGTGGAATCCCCAGAACCTAGATGATGCTTTACATGAAGACAATAGAGTGGCAGCACGGCACTGACCATGTACTTCTGCGTATTGAGCCCAATAAGCGTCTTCCGTATTACCCAGGAGGTCGTCCGATTTCATACCGATACACGATGAAGAGTTCTCAGGGTCACCAACGTCGTAACCATTCCAGTACGAATCATCATCACCATCCTCATCGCTTATGACATTCAGAGTAGTGGCCATGTGAGGGGGGAGAAATAATGCACCAGGTGCTGTATCGAAATTCTTGGAAGGAAAGGGCATGAGGGCAACGTTGTGATACTTCCAACCTTCGGGAGAATTCCATTGAAAAACTAGGCGGAGGCCGGGGGTATGATCCGGAGAGATGGCGACGTGGGCATAAGTTGATTCCTCATCGGCAGAATATCGAATGGGAAGAGTGGAATAGAGAACATCGTCGATCGGCTTTTGAAAGGCTTCAAGAAGGCGGATGGCTGATGTATGAGAACCGGAATCGGAAGGCCATGTTAGATAGGAGGCGGGATCGTTGGGTAAGATATGTAAAAAATGATGGCGTTGGAGAAGAGAAGATGAAATAAAATGGGGCGGCAGAAGTGAAAGCTGTGATGGGGGACAGATATAGTCCAAGGCAAGTGCGATGAGCGCGGGAGAGAGTGATGTGGGTGAAGATGATGAGTAATTTTTTGGAGACAACGTTAGTGGCAGCAGATTCGACGATGGCGAAGTAGGGTTTGAGGATGTGACCGACGACGATAGAGGTGGAAGAAAAGATGCTGAATGCATGGCGCGTTGTCCCGGAGAAGTTCCATCATCGTCCAGTCTGACCGATGTTCAGATGGTTGTGATCATTCACGTGACATTTACTGACTCAATTTCCACCATGCCAACATCGAGCTCAACATTTCCAACAACAGCGTCAACGATGATACTCAGCCTCATTATCAGCCTCCTCACCCTGCCCATGCTAGCTTTTTCTCAAGTATGCCGTTTGCACTCCTCCCGTTTTTGGTGCTAACCCGACCAATCAGTCCTCAACTCAACCCCCTCCTTCGCTGACCGTCGTTACTTCAACCACCATCACCACCTTCGTTACTCTAGGTCCGAACAGACAAGAGAGCACCGGGACGAGAACAACCGTTTTCACGACAACCCAACCCATCGCCCCTCCACCCTCCTCTGTTAACACTACACAATCTTCCAACTCAACTGTCAATGGCACAGCGCCCAGTGGCAACACAACTATTTCCACCAAAACAACCCCCCTTAATCTTCCCACTGCCCCCACCAATGTCAATGGAGGGGGCGGGTCTGGCGGTGCACCTCTACCTGGTGCCAAAGGCGATCACGGTGCCTATGGCCCCGATGATGGTTATATTGCTGCTGCCGCTTCTCTAGAGCGAAACACAATGCTTGTAGGGATGAGTGGGCTTCTGGTAGGCGGAGTGTTGGTTATGTTATAGTAATTACGAGAAGAATAGCTAGTTTGGACTTTTAACGGATTTTTTCTACGTGGACTCCATTTCTTCGAGCTTCGAAAGTTGATACATATACATTCCCCATTCTCCACTATTTTTCACTGACACTAGACGGATTACATCATCTTTCATGCGTACAACCCTACTTCATATGCTTCATATAACTATCACCACCGACGAGTTGTAATTGGTGGTTCCTCATAAATAAATTCATTAACCTAACTTTACCGTTACGGCAATGTCCGCTTGTGATTCCGAAACTTGGATGTCATGCAAGGCTTCCTCCGACACTATCATTCCCAGATATTACCATCTTTTGTCAGGACAATAATGTCAAGCCATACCTCTGAAATGCCCACGAAAAGGCAGAAAACAGAGAAGGTCAAAAAACATTTCTTCAGTGTTACATCAATGCCTTGAATGATATCTTAGGTTATTGGGACCCATAATGGAACCTTTCACTGTGATGAAGCTCTTGCAGTGTTTCTGCTTCGTCAAACGGCTACATATCGTGATGCAGGTGAATCAACCGTTCTTATGAAATGGTTATTTCATGAATCACGGTTTATCTTAGATGTAAAACGCTCTCGGGATCCGGCCGTTTTGAATACTTGTGACATAGTTGTGGATGTTGGCGCAGTTTACGATGTGACTGAGAACAGATATGATCACCATCAACGCGACTTCAATCATGTTTTCGGACATGGGTTCGAAACCAAATTATCTTCTGCGGGTTTAATCTACAAGTAATTGTCATGATCTTTCCTCTTGAGGGCGCTTACCTCACAAATACAATCCAGACATTTTGGTCAACAGGTTATTGCGAACATAACGCAAATACCTTCAGGGGATCCCAAAATAGATATACTTTGGTTAAAGATGTACAAGGTTTTTCTAATTCCACTACATTCTTACCTTTCGTCAATAAGCCTAATCTCGCTGGGCAGGAGTTCATCGAAGCCATTGACGGCATCGACAATGGAATATCGCAATATCCGGCCGAAATTAAACCAAAATACAGAAGCCGTACTGACCTCTCAAGTCGAGTTGGGAGTCTGAACCCTACATGGAACCAGTCAACGGACGCCAGGACATCAGATGTAAATGCTCATCACCAACTGACCTCATACACTAACCTCCTAGATCACAGCTGCTTTTCGCGAAAGCTTCTATTCTGACAGGCGAAGAATTCGTAGGTAGATTGAATGACTATACCAAGGCCTGGTTGCCCGCTCGAGACATTTTAATTGCATCCATCGCTGAGAGCAAACAAAATGTCGATTCAAGTGGTAAGATTATTCTTTTCCAACAGTTCCTCCCTTGGAAAGTTAGTAAATTGTTTATCGTGCCCGTGTAAAATCAATCTGAGCTATCAACACAGGAACACCTATTTGAACTTGAGGCAGACTCCTCATTTCCGGAAATCATTCCGGAACAGGCGGTATATGTCGTCTACCCGGACGAAGCGGCAAATAATTGGCGAATCCAAGCCGTTCCGGCATCTTATGAAAGTTTCGAAAGTCGCAAAGCATTACCCGAGGCTTGGAGAGGGCTCCGGGATGAAGAGCTATCAACAATCTCAGGTGTTCCTGGTGGTATATTTACTCATGCATCTGGGTTCATTGGAGGTTCGTGTTTTGGCTCGTGTCTGGTGATAGTAGCTAATGTCCCAGACTCATAGGCAACAAAACTAGGGAGGGCGCGCTGCGGATGGCTAGGGTTGCCCTTGCTATATAATTTGTGATTTTTCAGCATCCTAAAATTTCGTACATGTTGGGTTAATCTACCCTAATGTCATTGTCCGTGCTGATCATAATCTGGCACAAGAAACCAATGAAAGTTGTGGCACGTGTTCATTCACATGAATAATCTATCAATGAGTCGCCCTCACCTGAAACATGTGCATGTCGAACACGCCGTTGGAAGATGGCCCACCCTTGGCGTAACCCTGCCGGACCTCGACATGTTACCGCGCCAACCGCGATTCCTTGCACCCCGTTCCTACTTCAATTCATGCGTCTGGTGCAGACGGGCAGCCTCACGAAGCCGGTTGACTTTAGCAAGGCAACGTGAACAGCGCATGCTTCGTTGCACGTTACAACATGGCCAGGTGGGATCCATTGATCAATCATTGCCCTTTGACCTTTAACACCACAAGCAACAGCTTACCGTAAGGACCTTCCAGTATCAGCATGTCTCTGCGCTCTCCCCGCCTCTCCTCCACCCCCAATTCCGAAGCCCTTGACTTATCGCTGTGGAAGTGTAGGAGCGACTGTCAAATGGAACCTATTTCCTCGAATGGAGAACCCTTGCGAAAAAAATCTTTTGTGAAAGCCCATTATCACCCATTTCTGTTCAGCATGATGACCTTCTCAGCGATGGCCGAACTTGGTCTCACTGCATTTCTAATTAGCGCCGGAAACGAGAATCGGACATGGCCAAGTGGGCGATACCACTCTCTGTAGGTTCTTGTAAATCTAGAGATCTCAAGGAAATGACTCTTCCTCTTCACTTTACAGGTTAATTCTTTTCTTATTCAATTCAGTGTGGACAGCAGTATTTTCCACGTCATATATGATATGGACCGTCGATGGGGCCAGTTACTTTTTGGCCAGTGTTGCCAGCTCAGTAATTTGGCTCGTCGTCACCTGCATTCTATGGGTATGTGGGTTGTAAAAAGTCGTGCGAAACAAGACAAACTTTCAATATACATGGACAGGGAGTAGCTTCAGGTATAATGCACAATACGAGGTCGGGAGGAAACTGTGCAGGGAGAGCCACTATATCAAGGTCTGTAGAGATCACATCCCAGGCCACTCCAGAGTCTAAGTATTACATGAGCAGGTGTCGGCAATCTTTGACGGTTGAAGCCTTGGGGTGGACAGAGTTTGGTCTCTGCGTCCTGACCATGGTGGCTACTTGTTTATGGGTTCGGACGAGTGGGAGACGGTGTGTCGGCGATTCTCGCAGATTTGTTTAGTAATCCCGTCACTAAATTCATGAGACACTGGAAACGGGGTTCAATAATTTCGATGCTATTATTTAAAAAATGATTAAGAAATAGTCCTTTTATTTCTAACAATTCTCCCCAGGGATTATTGGAGAAACCATAATGGCTATTTCCAAAATGATGTTTGCACTAATATTGTGGAATCTCTTATAAATTATCCCATCCATTATCCACTGAGTTTCTTGGTTAGTAGCATCAGTAATATACCAGGGATACAAAAGAAATATTGGAACGAAGGTTGGGAGGCCTATCATGGACATATGGAAGAAAAATAAAGTTACTTTTTTGTATAATAGAACAGAGGTTAATATAAAACTGTAGTAAGTAAATACCTCAGGTCAGTTGTAAGGGCAACCTTACTCTGTGAGGTATTCAGCAGTGAGTCACCTAAGTGAACACTGGAAAGTGTAAGGGGATCAGCTGTAGTGATGTTCTGGCCCGGCTTTGGCCTGAAGCCACTGGCTCTGGCCTGGCTTTTGCTGGCTCAGGCTTCTATCAGTCTCAGGCCAGGCCAGACATAATGGCTTTGGCCTGGCTCTGGCCTGGGCCATGGCTTTTAGCCTTAAAATGATGCATATAGTAAAAGATACATTATACTAAGTGGTAGCCTCGGCTTCTGCCTCCCTAAGCCGTTCAGCCTCAGCTTGCTTCTGGTGGATAGACAGTCCTGGAACGGCTGCATTTGACTTGTCGAGGACCTTCGTTGATGCCCGTCGCTGACGCGCCTTGTCTGCAATCATAGACATCAGAGGCATTCCGTCCCGATATCAAGGGAAGCGGTAACCTTTCCGTGGGGCTTGAGAACCGATCAATGGTACTATACAGTTCTTAGATGGCATCAATAAATATATTATTTCGGACTTATTTTCATTTTATTTCAGCCAAAAAAAAATGGCATAGGCCCCGGCTTTCTGGCCTGGCTTTGGCTTTTTTTATGGCCAAGCCAGGCCAAAGCCGGTGAAAGCCATACATGAAAGCCTGGCTTGGCCCGGCCCGGATCTGGCCTGGCTCTCTGGCTTTCTGGCTTTGGGCCAGAGCCAGAACATCACTAATCAGCTGTACAATCCACCTCTAGTTAGTCAGACCATTATTGCACTATTGTAGATATGTTCCATATGCTTTGTGACCACCTTGGGTATTCTTGGTGTATCCCCCTACATCTGCCTGACATCTTCCTTACCCCCTTTAGCAGTTAGTAGATCACCTCCCACTGACTTGTTACACATGGACTCATGTGTCGCCCTAGTGGGCATATACAGCCTTCCATAGAAACTCCATGTCAGAAATTTAATTGGTTTGGTATCAGGACTTTGAGAACCTGACACCCTTACACACCATGATAAGGTTGCAGTGGAGGCCTGATATACCCTTACAAGAACATTATAGAGCAGTATCACAGTGGATCATGTTTAACAGTCACACTATACAGTACTATAAATCCTGTATTACCGTACCAACCAATGGTGAATTCACCCAGTCAGGCATAGATGCCATTTTGATGTATAAAGGTACTGTAGTTACAGATAATACTTGATATATAAACGGCTGTCCTGAGAGAAGACCTTTGATATATAAAAACTGTGGGAATCATCATGTGACTCCTTTCCCTGCTCCCCTACCTGTATGCAGGTCCTCAGCTGCTCGTCGCTGTTGGGCACTGCTGGTACACCTTCTGAAAACCCACCTCTTGCTTAAAAATACTGCCCTCCTTTGTTTGGTCCCCATCAACCGCATCAATAAATTGAGTAAACCAGCTGTTCCCTTGGTTTCCAGGGTTCAAGATCATTGTCCCAATACTCCAGCTTGCATCCCTCCATACATCGTATGTCAAGCAAACATAGGTTATCTGTTATTTTTTATTTCCATTATTTTTATTTCTGTATTTTTGTTTTGCTACTTTGCATTCTCAGTGTTAAGGTTTCTCTTTTCTCTTTGTTATCTTATCTTATCTCGTACTATCTAAACCTTTGGACTATCTCTTTTGCTTGATATCTTCTCACTCCTTGTTCCATTCCCACCACTCCTATTATTACATCCACTTTTCACATTGTTACTCAGTGCTTATCCCTCGCTGAAGCATTACTCATCATGCTTCCTTTAGACCCATATATATACCATGCAATGTAGTAGATAGTCCTCAGCTTGACCTAGCTTATTCTCTACAATTTGACACTCAGCTCAATCCTACTTACCTTAGAAGGGGGTAGTGCATCTTAGAACCAGGAGACAGACTTGTCCTTTATATCAGGAAGTCTATAGACGTCAGACTTCATTGTCGATGATCTTATTGAACCAGTTGATTGGCCTTGATCTAGAGGATAAGACCCAACAGCCGTAACAATTTCAGCTCTGGCATTGTGCACTACTCAAATAGACACTAGATAGTATTTCTATATGATGTATCACTCAATTTTAAGTCCCATAGATATCAGGAATGGCTCCTGCAACGTCAACAATGTTGAGCCCAATGACTGGCATATCCCGGCCTGATCTATTGCAGATGACACCAATAAAACTTAATTTAACTTTTTTCAACCATTGTTGTTACACTTCTCACACTCCTTCCTTGCCTCTCCCCACCCTCGATCTTTGTTGACAAATCACCTGTCTTTTATGTGCCCCACTAAACCACCACCCTGGAGATACAATTGAAACCCATATTTATGTTGTAAAATGCTGTTAGTTTTTGGAGCTTGAGATTGTGAACAAAAAAAAACATTTGGGAATAGAGACAATTGTGTAATATCTACTTGGGTGGAGTGGGC
>MU150308.1:106914-118947 GCA_015584075.1 Collybia nuda
ATATCCTTAAGGAAAATAGTAGTCACATGCCTTAAGAAAAGTTTGCACAGTAATGTGATATGAATCAATTAATCAATGAATCAGTCTCAAATCTCAAAACCTGGAATTATAGAGAACAAGTCTTTAGTAAACTAAAGAACTCATAACATCTATTCCACCTCTTTTATGAAAATTGCATGTCATTTATGTGGGATACTTGGAGAATATGGAGTAATGCATCTGAGATTATTCATATCCCCTCCAGCAAAGTTGAAGCTTTTGGTGAAATAAATACCCTTGCAATGGCAACTCTTCCACCAACATTTTGTGGCCCTGTGCATGATTCCTATATCAAATGTCAGTAATTACAAAAGTCAACAGATGCTGTCTTTGCTTGTTCCAGCTAGTCCATATACCAATACATATTAGATGGTATGACTCAATCAGACTAGGATCACAAGCTACAGTAGAGCACACCATTGGAGAGCTTGGACACAAAATCCATTCAAAAAAAGGAACTATTTTCCAAATTAACAAACATCTTAGTCGAGCAGGAACTGATCCATCTGCTTCAACTCTATTATCCTCAAAGATCTCCACAGCCCAGGGGGAGGGGGGCAGCTTCTGAATCAACCAAGTTGATGTAGCCATTGAAATTCCAGACATTGGACTGGAACAGCCCTGGTGGCCATTTCTCTGCAATTCAAGGCTGCCTACAAGCAATGAATGAAGAATATTTTGAAGGGAATGTACGGTCCTGGAAAATCCAGTGTTTTGGAAAATGGAAAATAAATAACAAGGACACCCTGCAAAGTAGATATGGTAAACCACAAGACCCTGTGAGAAATTCAAGATACCACAGATGGTTTGAGGTATGTTATGCCTAATAAAAATTGAATGTCTTCATATTAACAAATTATATATTAGGCAAATAGGCCCAATGCCCAGCCAAGCTATGTTTTTGGAGAGGTCATTGCATTTTATTCAATAGGTTGTGGATACTATAACAAGATTCTTGTTGTTTATATCCCACTTGAGAAGATTCAAGCACCTTTGCCAACTCTTCTCTGTGGAAAATGGCCAAGCCCCAACAAACAGGCTGCAATGGAGATAATACACATCCAGAACCTTGTTGGAATCTGGGAGGCCAATTTTCATAATAATGTATGTGTTTTTGAGAAAGCACCCCAGCCTCCCGGGCCTTACCCCTGCTGAATATGGAATTGAGGAGCCAGACCTGGAGGACTTAGGTTCAGATTGATGGGAATTTGACCAGTGTCATCTGATGTAATCAGATTAGGTAATAATTACATGACTTGTATTTGAATATTTTATTATATATTGCTATTTACATGACTTTACACAACTTTACACAACTTTTTTTTTTACTGAGAGTGACATGTTGATTGTTGTTTTAAAAATCACCATGTCTCTTGTGTCTTATATCATCTTAGACAGTTGTTCACAATTTATCAGTGTTCCATCCTCAGACACAAGGGCATTGTACTGATTCTCATTATTGTCTGCTAACATATGTTCAGGAGTTGCAGATCCTAACATGGCTCTTGTCCTTTATATGGCTTTGTTGTTGGATGAATCAACCTGATATAAAAGTTGGGAACTAATATTAATTTAAAACTGTATAGACTATTGTCATTCCATCATTGGTTTCCTGATGTATACATCCAATTTCCCAATTCTATCTGTATCAAGTGCTCAACCCTATTGATCTGCTTGGTCTTTCATGGGGAGGAGTGGAATGAACCAAGGACAAGGTAACTTGTTCCGTTTAGAAAATTCCTCTACTAAAATCATCACAAGAACTTTGAGTTGCCAATAGTAATAGTTATTTATATGTATGTGCAACATTCCACTTCTGAAAATATAGAAAAAGGTATCCTGTATGTAACAGACATTACAGTGATAAGTGCAGAAGCACATGCAATAAATAAGAAAAATATACATGTCTTATGAACCCAAGGCGGCCAAGGAAATAGACACAGGGATTACCAGAAAAACAATTTCCGCAAAATAGCAGCATCTCTTGGTTGTGTTGGGATCGGATGCGGGGAAGGTCGATACTCCTCGTTATCGATTTCCTGGGAACCGATCCGGGATTTTTGCATCTGATAAGGAGTACATGTGAGTCCAAGTGACCTCCCTACTTTCATGTACATACCTCGTTGTTCATGACTGGTCGTTTTACAAAAAGCTCTTTGATTGCATTTCGATCGATAAAATTGTATTCCGTTGCGATTCTGCACTGTGCCTGGCACTGTGCTGTGCTAGTTATGAATCTTCCCATCATATTGAATTTCCCCCAGTGAATTTTCGTAGGATCAGAAGGATGGAGATCTTCATTGCCTTCGTGGGCTCTGATTAAATCAGACATGTGCACCTCCCTGGATGAAGAACTTTTAAATAATATAAACGGAACAAAAGACACAATACGCACAACGCTGGGATACACGCGCCCTTGGTATTTTTGAGAGCAAGTCGATACGCCCTATGAGAGCGGATGTGTTGTAGAAGAACGTCCCAAGACTGCAGGGCTTTAGCTTGTTCGGGACATTTAAGCTTGAATTGTTCTAGGGTGTCGTCACCCACAAAAGTGGCATTGTTGATGCCTGCCACAAAGGCACGTAAAGCAGAGTAATTGTTGAGTGCACGAAGGCGATGTGCAATCTCAACAAACTTCTCTATTTGTTTGACGCGCGCTCTAGGCCTTTCATGGCATAATATTAGAGACACAACCCTGATACAATACAGCCATGAACCTGTTAAATTCAATAGAGTTTACTCACCAGTCCGCAAGATGATTAGAAACCGAATTGAATGCTGTGATAGGGTCACTTTCGTCCTTTTTCCCCGAAACAAATGTGTAATTAAGCCAATGCCTAGGCTTTTAATATCAGTCAGTTAGTCAAGCTCAAAAAGTAGGCAAGTTTTGCATACCTGAATATCTAAGAATAATTTCACTTCCACTCGAGTGATTTCTTGTGCGATCTCATCTGGGTCTAAAGTCAGGACTTCCTGAGCCAATTTGACCAAGTCTTTAATTTGCTGCTTTTCCGATGTATCAGCAACTTCAATTTGACCAGCGCTTACGGTGGTCCCTGAAGTGAGAATTGAAGGAAGAGGCAAGCTGGGTTTACGTTCCCGGGAAGGCCCAAGGGGGATTGAAGCGAGTGCTTTTTCTCTGATCAAAATAGGGGACACATCAGGTGAGTCTGTGTCGGTTGCTGGACTTTCCTCTTCCTCCAGGAGACTATTAGAATCATCACTTCCTATATCGTCAACTTTCCAAGCCCATGCCGAATCCTGGTCTACTAGATTCGGAAGCATCTCGAGAAAGGGTAAAAATTCGGACCCATAATGAAGCAAGTAAGTCTTGGATATGATAGACTTGACGAGTGCGGCAAGAGCACCCGCCGTGCCTTTAACGGAAAAATCATAAGGATAATCGCGGATCCATAGTTCGAGAAGGTGGCAGATACTGGGTTAAGTCAGTGTGGGGAAAACTCAACTAAACATAAGATATACCGCATTTGTGCGAAACAAGCAAACATAGGATCTCCGGATGGATTGTCTAATTGGCGCATCCTTTTTTGCATGGCCAGTAGTACACTACGTGGACTTGCAAACCTGCGATAAGTTAGAAGAAAATGCGTGATGTAGGCAGGATCTAAAAGAATGTTATAAAAACACTTTTTGGATGACCACGACACCGACCATCACCGCTCACGGCTAAGAAGAGGAGTTTGTCTAACAATTCGTCCAATGTCGCCCATTGTGCCGGTCGTCTGTTTAATAGATAAGAAGTGTTCTGAAGTTATCAAAATGCTAACGCACAATTCTTTATCTTTTTCTCTATTTTGGTTCGGGGCCCCCGAAGTGCTATGGGCTGGATCGGAAATTTCTGGTTCACGTGATGTTTTTGGTACGTCTTTCTCTGCGGGTATGCTTTCTGAGCGACCATGTCGTGCCCAAATCTTGGCTTGCTCATTTTCAAAGAGGAGGTCACCTGTCGAACGTGCTCTGGTTGGAGAGTTTGGGAATGTGGAAGGATGGATATGTAACGGGGGAATAGTAGGGTGGTTGTTTAACGCTAGCATCCCTTGGGCAACGGGAGCATGATCGGCCGATAAAATCGATGATGAGGCCGTGGGTGTCACATCCTGCGAAGTCTCCCATGGCGCTGGTGATATTAAAACATCAGGTGAGGCCGGATTTCGATAGTTTGCATCAAAGCCACTCCGGTTAGTTCCTAAAAAAAAAAATTAGAAAGGAATAGTTGCAATCACACAAATGCACGAACTTCTGTCACGAAATACCGCCTTCATAAGCCACCCAAATGTCCGCCTCATTTTTTCTTTACCATGTTCCTGTGCCTTTGCCACTTCCACAAGTCCTACATCATACTGTTGAAGAACTTCCAATGCCCTTTCAGGCTCGATTTGATGAGGTAAATCAGATTTGCAGGCTAAAACTACAATTGGAACCTTCATTGCACGATAGCCACCTTGAGAATACATGTATCGAATGAGAATTCTTAGCAACAGCTTCTAAGATTGTACGCACGGAGTAAACTTTCAACTGGTTTGAAAGAAGCTTCATTAGAAGAGTCATAACAAATGATGACGCCATCGATGGTAGAAAGGTTATCGGGCCAACTATCCTTAGAATCCGATAAATCAGTCGCCACCTCAACCTCGAATACATGGAGGGGGCAACTTGGTGTATTTTCTCCGCGAGCTATCCGACCAACACGGCGGGAATCTGCAGGATCGACAAATCAGTATAAACCTAACAGGTTTCCAAGAAAAGAAAAAAAATCTCACAATTCAACGAATCTCCACGCGACGACCGCCCCAAGGATAAGCTAGGCTCCGATAGTTCATGTCCCCTTAGTCCTTTACGGATGATAACGGATTTTCCACAACCCTTGACCCCGATCACGACGATTGTAACAGCCGGGCCTGACACGTCAAACTAGACAAAAGTTGTATCAGTATAGCATGTAAATTGTATTCGCTGGACCCATGGTAGGTACCTGGGTATTAAGAAGCATCCGTTTTCCAGAATTGCCATACATACCCAAACTCCCGCTACGTATCCGGCCAGATACAGTGCTCAACGATATTGATCCCTGTTCAGGTGTAGATTGTAAAGAGATCAGAGAATATTTTCGGGGTGCACTTTCGAGGGTACTGGAACTAGTGGATGAGCTGTTCATGCTATTGATACTCGAGGTTGAGCTAAGAATGGGAGTACGAGATGGAAGGGGTAGCTCTCCCCCCTTTATAGGTGGCCTTAATTGATCATGTCCTTTGAGTGATATATGGCGGTACCGGTCGATAGAACCAGTCAGAGGCTCTGATCGCTCAATATCGGAGTCCACGATGTAGGAGTCATTAGCATTGCTATCTCGAGTAGAACCAATGCTATACCCGCGATGTCTCCCCATGTATATATTATATAGTCCTTCACTCTGTGGAAGACTTGTATCCCTGGAGCCATGGCCCTTGGGTAGACTTGACGGCGGACTTCTTGTTGGATGTTGACTTAAGGAGTGAACCTCACGGTTATGTGGGATGATGGAGTCCACCGACATGGACTTTCGGAGGGCCATCGAAGGTCGCGGAGATAATGAAGGATGATGCGATGTAGTGTTCTCAAAATCCGCCTGGGATGGGGATGTGTATGCTGTTGAGAATGACTCGGCGAACGAGGGGGTGGGAGAGAATGAGATTGAATTCGGGCCATCCATTCTATGTTCAACTGGGGTGCTGGAATATGTGCTGGAATACTCTTCAAGCATGTGTAAAGGCGGAAGGTGTGGTACTGGTGGCAGAGAATGCTCTGCATTCATGGCCAAAGCGTAGTAACAATGCCCGATAGGGGAACACAATTCTAGTCCAAGTTTCCACAGTAAAGCAGGCCTAGGGCGTACAAGGGAGACTCGGCGATAAATAGCGTCAGTGGAGCCTGTTGAATTGTCTGGTAAAACGCTTAGGTACAACCATAGAATGTCGTTGCTGGGTAAGTCACATTATATTACCATACCATCAACCCTTGACTACTAACACAACCTTCGAATTGACTAATGTCTACTTCGCCTATGTCAAAACCAAGGGTCCTTCTTACAGTATGTATTTTTCTATATTCTCATTACTTCTACGTGTATACTCATATATCAAGAACGATGATGGACCTCCCAACCCCCTTGAATCCCCTTATATTCTTGGGTTATATAAGGTTTTAACTCAGCAACTTGGTGATTTACAAAACATGCTACATACAACGAGCCATTGATGTTTTGACACTAAGGCTGGGATGTCAAAGTCGTCATACCTAGCTCCCAGAAATCCTGGATAGGTGTGTATTTGGATATTCTGTGTAGCGTGTGGAATTGAATCGTCCATAGGGAAAGCATTTCATATCAAAGAAATAACGACAGGATCGTATTTCTATCCCAAAGAAGACGGACAAGGTGAAATTTCAAATGTTCCACGGATTTTAAGAGAGGGAGAAATAGTACGCATTTCTTTTTTCATTTCTGCTCAATCGTTCTCATCTCATCATGATTAGGCTGAATGGATTCTATTAGACGGCGTATAAAACCTTATCACCCTGTGACTACAATCTCATATTCAAATCAGACACCCGCAACCTGCGCCAATGTTGGACTTCACAACATCTTTCCTGGACAGATCGACCTTGTGGTACGCATCTTCTAGCTTTGTTGCTCATGTGCTCACTTATCATAGATCTCTGGCCCTAACCTTGGACGAAATACTTCTGGTTTGCATTATTATTATCTAGAAATTCACGCATACTCATAATGGAAACGTAGCTGCCTTTTCATTGTCTTCTGGCACAATTGGAGCAGCATTGTCTTCATCGCTATCGAAGTTCCGCTCAATAGCGATATCGTACGGAACCATTCTTCATCCCACCCCACAAGATTTGTTTGAACCTGCTCATAAATTGACAGGCGGCATCATCCAGTACCTCTGGTATAATTGGGGAGTTGATGAAGGTGGCCCTCGAGCTAGAGAAATCGACCTTTACAGCGTCAATATTCCTTTGATACAGGAATTGTTGTCTGATGATGGATTAACTATCTGTTGGACCACCATCTGGAGAAACTCTTATGGACAACTATTCAAACAAGTTGTCTCATCGCCCAAATTGAAGCAGAAGACAAGCATAAACCAAATTGCAGGACCAGATGTGTTATCTAGTAATGTTGATAGTTCCGTCCCTGACCACGGGGAGGCGACACAACTGCATGGCCTAGCATTCAAGTTTTCCCCTAATATGTCAGATATCATTAATCCATCCCTTTCGACGTTACCAGTGGGGTCCGACGGTTGGGCTATACAAAAGGGATGGGTTAGTGTAACGCCCCTTCGAGCTAGTTATGGAGAGCCTACTCAGGAAAAGGCAGGGGATATTACAGATAAAATTTGGAAAATGAGACTTTAGGTTATATGTATAGAGTTAATATAAGGCAAAGTAGGCATCTAAACAGTGTTTTCCCCTTTCAGGCTTTATAACCGAATAAGCGTAACTACAACCGCGAGCAAAACGTAAATCCATGTGGTGTTATCGTGTAGAAATACGCAAGAATTCGTGATTCTACCATTGATCATTTGTTTACGATATACTTTGAGTGAATTGATGCTCCATGATGCGTTCTGTGTCAACTGGATTAATAGGGCCAAGCAGAAGCAGTCGGACTCCTACCACAAAATTTGCTGGGTTCATTAACCGGTCCTCACACGTCCCAGGGCAACCCGAGGTTGCGTAAGAGTTCCCAGCCCAGTCACCTATTAGCTAGTTAGTACACCCACAACGGCGAAACATGTTTTAGTAACCGCAAAACGTGATATCTGGTAGAAGCAGATTGTTAGAATATCGTGTAATTAATGCCACTTGGTCTCATGTCTTACCAAATATGATAGAATGATTCTTGAAAAATGCCAGTGGATCACACGAGTCGGGTTCTAAAACAGCTGATGGTGTGCCCCATCGCTCAGGGGTTGGGCTACCTTCCACTATATCTTGAGGGACAGCAGCACGATAAAATGACCCTAAACCAAATTACAATGCGAGTCCCTCCTTGCCTTTACCGTGGAAGACTCACAGATAGCGATGCCGTTTTCATCCCATTTCATTGCAAACACCCCCCCACCTATCGAATCGAAGTAAGGCCCATACGACGCGCGACTCCATTCCAAAACCCCACATCCAGAGTTATCATTAATCAGTCCGTTGCAGTCCAGATTGTCTTTTCCATCGTGTTGCTAGATAGGTATAGAAATGAGTAGATGTCACACAAAAAAACAAAAAACTAACTACAACGCACCACAATCTTTCCAGTAAAATTTGTGTTCGGGGACAATGTACAACCTATCAACATGCATCAGAGCAGCCATTTTAGGACAAATGATGGCAGACCTGGGGCGGTATGCCACGCAACTTGATTGTGTTCATTGTCGTGGACGCCTTCAATGATATCTATTTCACCGTTCTGTTACGAGGTAATTGGTGAAATCAAATCCAAGGAAAAAGAAATCCTATTGGAAAAAAAAAATCATACATATGGCCAATTTCCTGTGCCAAGAGTCCAGAAGGCTGGCCAAGTGCCTGTGAGGGGGTAAAAGAACGCGCAACTATTAGACTATGTTGCAACTCACCACACCCCCAAGGGGCCCTGTTGAGATCGAGAATGAATAACCCGGTATTGTATTGTGCAGAGCTCGATATCCGCACGCTGCAGTCAAAAGCTCAGCTCACATAATTTCAAATAAAATAAAAAGACATACCTCTCTCGAAAAACACCCCAATCCAAGTTTGTTGTGTCATCACCCTTCATAATCACGGTATCATCTTCCTCTATGTAAACAAGCCGTGCATCATAAGCCCTGCTTCTATTTACATAGCTGCCTTTCATGAATGCTAGGAGAAAAAAGAAAAACAAAGGCGTATTACTTCACATGTCCACTAAAAGTATCAAGATGTCAATATTTACTGAAGTAGTACAGGAAATTTGAACTGACTTTGTTGGATCCTTGCCAGTGAAAAACTCAAATCCGCTGGAGAAAACGATTTCAGATGAGAACAAGCTGAGTAAACTTATAAGTAGGAAAGTTCATACTCAAAGAAGGTCTTCCCTGAATATTCATCCTGAGGCAACCACAGGAATGTTGACCCATTAGGATTCGTATTCAGATTACTCCTACTCTTCAGCGATTTTGCAAGACGAGTAGACCGCGACTTGGAAACAAGTGTCGAGGAATTGATAGGAATATTGAATTGTATACGTGAAGTAGCGGCAGCATGCTGGTGATACGACGCTGAAAGAAAAAGAAGTAAAGGTAGTTGGGAAAGCATATGTAACTGAGTTGGATCGTAATCGTTTGTTTTCAATTTATGAATGGGAAGTGGAGTTATAAAAGTAACACGATAAAACCGTGTGGATACCACGAGGCTAAATGGGGTGAGCACGACGTTTCCTTTACTAATATTACGATAGAGTCCTAACCCTGATTATACCATAACTCAATTCAATTCATTTCACGCTTCAGTGCAGTAAATTGGTTAGTATGCGAGGGTTTTTCTGAATACAACATCCAATATACGTGTGGCACAAGGAAATAAAATGATAAGCAACCCTCGGAATCATCGATAGCGGCGAAGACTGAGCGTATTGTGTTTTTTCCAGGTAGACCGGGCAGGAGTGTGATTGTGACGATGACCCTTGCCCAAGCCGCGGTTCTGAAGAGGTTTAAGAACAGCACAAAATCAGAGTCACTGCTAGGGAACGAACCTGCTTGCCAATGCTGGTAAGGCCGCGTGCTTCTCTGCGCTTGTGTACTGGCTTGGCGATCCAGTTGATTCTAGGATCACGACGAACCTGCAAGGTGCTGGTAAATACACGAATGGTCACAGAAACATTGTCTCACAGCTTTATGGTTAGGGTCTACAAGGATCACTTCATAATACTTGTATACCCCATCTTGGTTGACCCAATACGAGTTCAAAACTCGTAGATTACCACACCTCTTACCCACACGCTCCTCCGCAGTGCTTCTGAGACCACGCTGAAATTTAAGTTGGTTTACGCCATGATGTACGGGTTTGCCATAAGTAGCGCCTAAGAATTATTTTTTCAATGAGCCCAGAATTAAAAGCATCTTTTAATCCCTACCCTTGGGAGCATGCTTCTTGCGGTTACCGCGACGCACTCGAACACGATAGATCACAAAACCTTGTTTGGCTTTGTAACCCAACCGACGGGCTTTGTCCGGGCGCGATGGTCGGGAAGCGCGGTGAATTACATTCAGCTGGCGATACTCCCAGCACCTACCAAGTATCGTCAGTTGAATATATAGATACTGCGCCAAATTACACACCGAACACGGAGAAGAAATCTCAAAACATCCGATTGCTTTTTCTTGTACAATTCACCAATGTACTTGTATGCACCCATCTTGTAGCTGGGACCAGTTAGTATACTTGATCTGTATTAACTTTGGACTTACCCTTTGTTCCAATACTTTTCGGTGCTGATGACGTTGATCCCAGAGGGGGGGTGGCTAACTGTACAGTACCCCCGGCGGTTTCCGCAACCTTCCCTGATAAATGCAAATCATGTGACCCGGTAGGCCAAGCTGAGTCTTTTGCCCATCTGTGGACGCGTCATTCCCAGTGAAAAGCTGGTCGAGCCTGATCAAGCCTGATTGAGCAAAATTGTGCTTACCGTAAATGGCTCACATTGGCTCAACACAGCTCAACATTTAGGTCACTCGTTGAGCCATTTTGAAGAGGACTGAGCCATATGGGCTGATCTAATTCAATTCATTTTCGCTTGGTAGGAATCCAAAGTAGTTCAATTTTGCGCAATTGAATTTATTACAATTATAATACATAACAAGCTTAGGACCCGTGCCAAAGGCACGGGGGTGTGGGCAAAATAAAACATATAGGAAAATTTATTAATCAAGTAATATTTCAGGAAACACAGTATTCTTTGTAACTGTAGTAGTAGATCCTTCTGGCAATAAAACTACAGTACACAGATCATGGCCAACATTTTTGACAGATTGTCCCTGGGCTTTATTGATAGTCATGACCATTGCAATATGAACAGGAAATTGCCTGCAACACAACTTAAAAGGAAGTTCTCCTGAAGATGGTGTTATAGTAATTCTTGGAATAAAAGCTGTTTTTCCAGCATGATCACCCACTCTGGATGAAATGTGAGTAATTATTGCTCTTGTTTCATTACACAACCCCTGTGAAGGATCCAGGTTTCTCAACATCATGATTGGTACCCCAACTTGTAGCTCTAGTCTGGCTAGAGGTATTCCCGAGACATTAATTGAGTTGAGGTTTTCTACTGGATAGTTAAATTCACCATCTGCTCCCTGTTCAAATTGGACAGAATCAGCACTCATATATATCTGTGATTCTCTAGGGATTTGATCTAGAATTTGTTTATTTATGACTTCCATATTATTGTTACGGCTGTTAGGCTTTATCCTCTAGATCAAGATCAATCGCTGTTTTGATAAGACCGTCAACGGTATAGTCTGACATCTCTAGACCTCCTGATATAAAGGAAGAGTCTGTCCTCTGGTTCTAAGATGCACTACCCCCTTTCGAGGTGAGTAGGATCGAGCTGACCGTTGAGATTGTAGAGAATATGGTATATTCAAGCTGAGGACTATCTACTACATTGTATGGTATATATATAAGTATAAAAGAAGCATGATGAGTAATGCTTCTGAGAGGGATAAGCACTATTGGTAGTTATAAATGGAGCGCTGAGTAATAGTGTGAAAGGTGTTACGGCTGTTAGGTCTTATCCTCTAGATCAGGATCTAGTCAATCGATTCGATGAGACCGTCGACGATAAGTCTGACGTCTATAGACTTCCTGATATAAAGGACGAGTCTGTCTTCTGGATCTGGGATGCACTACCCCCTTCTAAGGCGAGTAGGATTGAGCTGAGCGTCGAGTTGTAGAGAATAAGGTATATTC
>MU150308.1:144487-154600 GCA_015584075.1 Collybia nuda
GAGAGAGTCCGGAAGCCTATATGAGCCCGCTAGGACTCTACAACAATCTACGTGTAAGGTATCAGCAAGGAGGAATTCTACTATCTGCAAGAGGGGTAAGGGAGGTGTCATAAGGACGTAGGGGGTATGCTGATGATACTCCAGGCAGACGATGTCAGTATGATCCATGTATACATACTACAATGATTATCCGAATAACTAGAGGTGGATCGTCCGAGCGATCCCCTTACAAATATACTATGATGCCTCATGTACTAAAAGGTTAGATCACAGAGTAAGATTGTATATCTAATCTAAGATAGTCCAAAATAGAACACTCAAATAGCACAGAATGGTGCTTTCTCATGCCTAGCACACACTAGAGTGTGTCAACACTCACGGCCACCCTAACCCCCCGTACCACACATCCCGGAATGACCCCCAGGCCACCTCCACACACCACCCATATCCCAGGATGACAGACCGGCCGCCTCACACCCACACCCACGCACCCATGCCCATCCCTACAACCACACACACCACCCCACTCCTGCCTCCATGCCCTAGCCCTCCCCCTGCTGCCCTGCCCCTACTGAGCGTGAGGTGGTCATATTTCATTTATTTATTTTCATTTACAATATGTATTATTTACAAAATATAATTTAATCTTTCTTTCTTTTGCTTGGAATATACCAGAAGGATCTCATTATAATATTTAAAAGTCTATAGACTATAGAGACTGGTGTAGTATGAGAATTAATATACTTAAAATACAGTCTAACATAGATTCTAATGCCCAGTCTCACATCAGTCTATAGACTGTCTACAGAGACTGGTATTGTATGAAGAGTAAAGGGCTTAATACATAGTCTAATACACAATCTAATACCCAGTCTAACATCAGTCTATAGACTGTCTACAGAGACTGGTATTGTATGAAGAGTAAAGGGCTTAATACATAGTCCAATACACAATCTGATACCAAGTCTAACAGCAGTCTATAGACTGTCTACAGATTCTATAGATAGTCTATATGTAGTCTATATACAGTCTCTTTGCAGTCTATACACAGTCTATACACAGTCTATAGGCAGTCTCTGAGAGTCTCTGGAGTCTCTAGATACTGGTGGGAGACTGTCAAGTACAGGTTGAGGGTGCTATGATGGTGTCTGAACCTAGATAGGTTGATAGTTTTTGTCAGCTTGACCTTTACGAGTTCTTTAGTTTACTAAAGAATCATTCTTTATAACCCCAGGTTTCAGTCACAAAATTCATTCATTCATTCATTCATTCATTTGCCTTCATCACTGTGGGAAAATATTACCATAATGAGATTTTATCTTATTTTGAACTAGAATGTCAGAATTTCCATAACAAGCCATCTCAGGAACATTATTTGCATGTATTTAGAGAGCTTGTGTAATCCTTGGCATCATATGACCAAACAAAAGCAATCAAAATCCTGCATAGGCATTCCATATTCAAATATTTTGCATTTTTCTCTATAACCATTTCAGATATGGCATTGGTTGTTATGTATTTGGCATGCATAAACAGTGTCCCACAAATCCCAAAAAGGAAATATTTTCCCACAGTCTGTTCCTTCTTTGTTTTGCATTTTTCTCCACAACCAGACCAGATATAGGTCTGGTTGTTGTATATTTAGAATATACAAACAGTGTCCTACAATTCCAAAAAAGGAAATAATTTCCCACAGTCTGTTCTTGCATTGTTTTGTGTTTTTCTCAACAACCAGACTAGATATAGTGATGGTTGTTGCGTATTTGGAAAGTACAAACAGTGTCCTACATTTCCCAAAAAGGAAATATTTTCCCACAATCACATGACCTTGACCAAACTTATTCTATACCACATTAGGATTGAGCTGAGTGTTGAGATGTAGAAAATAAGGTATATTCAGCTAGGTCAAGCTGAGGACTATCTACTACATTGTAGGGTATATATATGAAGCTCGAAGAAGCACAATGAGTAATGTTTTGGAGAGGGATAAGTGCTATTGGTAGTTATAAATATGGCACTGAGTAACAATGCGAAAGATTGGTGTAATAAAAGGATTAGTGGGAGTGGAATGGAGAGTAAGGAGATATAGGAAAAAGAGATAGTCCAAAGATCGGGCTGTATGAGATACAATGATGATAAGTAAAGGAAGAAGAATAAGGAAAAGAATATAGTCTGAGAGGAGAAACTGTAACAAAAGCCTATTACTCTTGGTGGTTACTAGTGTAAGTTTAAACTATACAATTCTAAATCTTTCTTTTCTAATATCCTTGTAGGTTGAAATCACTCAAAGAATGGGCGACAGGAGTCCAGGTGAAAATTCACTTCAGTGAAGGATTAGTTGTGCCACAGTATGTTACGGTTTCTCTTTTCCTTTCACTATCTTATCTTATCCTACGTTATCTAACCTTCGGACTATCTCTTTCTCCCATATCTTCTTTCCCTCCATTCCATTCCCACCAATCCTATTATTACATCTAACTTTCCCACTATTAATCAGCGCTTCATTTATAACTACCAATAGCGCTTATCCCTCTCAGAAGCATTACTCATCATGCTTCTTTTATAACTTATATATATACCATACAATGTAGTAGATAGTCCTCAGCTTGACCTAGCTGAATATACCTTATTCTCTACAACTCGACGCTCAGCTCGATCCTACTCGCCTTAGAAGGGGGTAGTGCATCCCAGATCCAGAAGACAGACTCGTCCTTTATATCAGGAAGTCTATAGACGTCAGACTTATCGTCGACGGTCTCATCGAATCGATTGACTAGATCTTGATCTAGAGGATAAGACCTAACAGCCGTAACAATAGGGAGTCTCAGAACAGTCTCAGAACAGTCTATAGAGTCTCCGAGAGTCTCTCGATACACATGGGTGACTGACAAGACCTCGCAGTATTGAGCAGTAGACATCTGGCTCTCCCCCTCTTGAATGGATGTGTTGCTGTGGTGCAATATCCCTGATAAGAGTAGAATGGTGGAGCCAGGTGGGAAGTGGATTGGTCATCTTCTTCAGGTCAAATAAAAGGAGGTGGCCTCCAAGGTCTGGGTTGTAGTTGCCCAAGATAGTGAGGGCACACATCCCATATGCCATGTTGCCTGGGTTGGGGTTGCTGTCATCCAGGGGTGTTATGGCTGTTGGGTCTCATCCTCTAGATCAAGACCAACAATTGGTTTGATAAGATTGTTGATGGCAAAGTCTGACATCTATAGACTTCCTTTTTTTTTTTATTTTTTTTTTGGTGGAGCATGCCAACCAGAGGTTGGCTAGAGTTTAGCAACTGACTAAGTCAGTCCTTCACTCTCGCTAGTTCAACGGGGGTTTCACCCGATATTTTCTTGAACCCTAAGACCCTAGTGAAATACCTTTATGTATGCCGGTTAAGGCAGTGTGGGACTCAAAATATTGGTGACAGTTTCCTGTCAGCAAGATTCAATACCCACTAAAACACTAGACTGCCAAATCCAATCTTTTGGCAGATTTTCTTCATCCTTGAGGATTCCTTCCCATGTGTCTAATACCAGTGTTTCTTTGATGGCCTTCTTTCCAAATTTGGAGTGGTTTGTTTGTAGTTTGTCTAGTTTGAGGTGGGTGTTAATGCACTGGATCCATTTGTTTTCTAATTCTCTTTTGGTGTGGGAGGTGTTCTGTAGGTTGTCATTCTGGAATACCTTTTCACATCTTATTTTCCATATTAGATGGGCTGTTTCTGAGATTATGATGGCATAAAGTCTGTTTTTTCCTGGTTGTGGTTTCCCTCTTGTTTTGAAGTCAGCAGTGTTGCATGCAAGTATTATTCTGTAGCTTATTTCAGGCCATTTGGGTTCTTTTTTGGTCCTAGGGATTTTGCCAATTTCCAGAGGTGGTTGGTTGCTGGGGATTCTTTGCATTCTACTAAGATGTGTTCCATTGTTTCTTCACTTGTGCAAGTTGGGTGGTAACAGCATTGGCTTCTGTGTTCTAGGTTAGGGATGTTTTTCCAGTATTTACCAATCTTATATGCTTCATGGAAAATTTTGACATCTATAGACTTCCTGATATAAAGGACAAGTCTGTCTCCTGGTTCTAAGATGCACTACCCCCTTCTAAGGCAAGTAGGATCAAGCTGAGCGGTGAGATGTACAGAATAAGGTATATTCAGCTAGGTCAAGCTGAGGACTATCTACTACATTGTATGGTATATATATAAGTCTAAAGGAAGCATGATGAGTAATGCTTCAGCAAGGGATAAGTGCTATTGGTAGTTATAAATGTAGCACTGAGTAATGATGTGAAAAGTGGGTGTAATAATAGGAGTGGTGGGAATGGAACAAGGAGTAAGAAGATATGAGGGAAAAGAGATAGTCTGAAGGTTAGATAGTACAAGATAAGATAAGATAACAAAGAGAAAGAGAAACCGTAACAAGGGGAGTGTTGAGAAGGGAGTTCTATTGACAGACAGGTGGGCCACTCACAATCCAATTTTGTGATCATTGATTACTCCTTTTGCTTACACACCTTCCTTATTTGTCCTCACCTATTCATAAAGCCTGTAGACAGGCTCCCTATAGTCTTGGAACTCATCTTCGTTTGTCTCAAATACTCTCAGGTAGAGTAGGGGCTCTCTCAGTTGTCTTTCATCTACTGTAACAGACCTGAGTTCTACCTACTTACAAAATAGTCATTCTAAAGTTTGCACATAGCTAAAATGCCGTAAGACATTTATACAACTATTTATTGACTAAAAAAACTGCCATAGTCACATCACGGTCAGCAGATTTAACATTTTTATTTTTGCCGTGATTACTGATATTATTGATCGATTAATTTCCATTAGTATGTAGAAATGCTGAGTATTACCCAATCCCCAATGTAACTGAAAATATTTATATCATAGAAGCGCAGTATGTTGTGATCATGACCACAAGGCGAAATTAAAGTTATGTATCCCTGCTAACAAAGAAAGAACTTTATATTAATTGACTCATAGTCATCTATACTTCAACCGAAATGCGGGTATGAAAATATAATCAGCAGTTCTAGGCAGAACTTATCAGCTAGTCGTTGGGCGTGATGGTATACCGCATAATTATTTTATGTTCTTGAGCTAAGAAAACATGAGCCGGCAACTCGCTAAACGAAGAAAAATTGCTTACGCGCTGAGTGTTCATATGAATTTTCTGCTCGACCCGAACAGTTTTCCCTTCAATTGTGTCTATACGGCGGTTTTGGTTGTCGAGCTCCTGGCCCATAGCCATCCCAAGAGCTTTAAGCCTCTTACTCACGTCTCCGATCTCATCCAAGTTCTTGTCCAGTTCATCTTCTATTTCATCGTCGGACGCAGCGGCTTCAAATTGGTATCGCTTTCGCTGCTCCTTTCTTGCCCCCAATTGTTCCGTGTTTTTATAACGATCCTGGGTGCCCCTCATGAGATCTTCATCGTCATCCTGTCCATATGTAGCCGCCTTGCCTAGACGATTCTGCGATTCCCTAATGTCCATCATCGTCTTCTCTCTTTCTGTACGTTCCTCTTCGTACCGAGCTTGTATTTTGGCTTCCTGTGCAGCACGCTTGGCGTCTTTGTTGAAGGTGATCACAGGACGGAAGATGGAGCGATTGAGTTGCTTCAGCTCATTCGTGTTGTCATCCGCACGAGCCGAATGCCCCTTGGCAACGTCGAGGTGACGCTCAGTGTTAGCAAGTTTCTCTGACGGATGGTCAAATTTCAGTTGGTGATATGTCGTATCTCAGTTACCTGATTGATCCCCAAGCCTTGTCAGAGTGTTACGAGCAGTTTCTTCTGCTTCTCGAGCTAAACGAAGGGCATTTCTTGTTGAGTTAACGCTCTCCTGCTTTATGAAGCGAGTTTGCGTCTTGATCCCCTCAATATCATCGTCGTTCTCCTCGCCAGGAGGAGGTTCTCGACCGGCTTGTGGCCCATCGAAAAATCTGCCGGAGCCAGACTTCTCCGGGTTATACCCAGAAAACAGCTCATTACGATCTTTATCAAGTTCAGCACCACCCCGAGAGTAGACATCGCCTACGCCGTTACTTCTACTATACTTATCGGCAGGGGCTGAATAATCTTCAGGAAGGGGGTATGAACCAGACCTGTTACTGGGAGTGTTGTATAGGTCACCATCTCTACTCGCCACGTATGTACTGGCGCTTGAGCGATATGAAGGACGGGGAGATGTACTGTTGTTGGCTGATTTGATATCCGATGATACGGGAGGTATTAAGTTTTGTTCTTTACGTTTGAAGAGAGGCATAATATGGTTGGGAGTGGGTGAGAGAACGAAGTGTAACAAACGTGACAGAAGCGCTAACGTTTTAACTGTTGGTTGTTATACCGTACCACGTGGTTTCAATCACTACAACAGCACCCTACTAACTAGAGGTCGCCGCAAGCGTCGCTAGATCACCTTGCTCGCTGTGGTACACTCCGGCGATTCTATCCAAAAATCTTGTCACTACAACAGCACCCTACTAATGTGCTCACTATCTCAAGCCAAATTAACAATCCAACCACATACCTGAAAATTTCACGTTAGGTATTTAAACGGAACAAATTCAGATGCATAGTATTTTATAGCCTACTTAGACTCTACATGACCGTCGTTCTAAGATCTTGTTTCACTAACAAATTCTTCACCTTCCCTACCACTGTTACACCCTTTCCTTTCTTCACAACACTTTCTAGGGCGGCTCGCTTCTGTCTTTTCATTCCACTAACACTATTCGTTTTGGCATATTTGTCGACGCTGTGATCCAAGATATCACGAGATTTTTTCTTTTCCTTCCGCATTTTTGTACGAAGAGAGCGTTTCTCGCTTGGTGTTAGTTCGCTCCGTACACGAGGGTCATTTGATACAGGTGCAAAGATCTCCTCAGGTGCAAACATGTCAGCAGTTGACTTGGTGGTAGGAAGGGCAGACTCTAGGGTAGCAGTCGAAACATTGAAAATTGTCGAAATTATAGCTTTCGCCTAAAATGACTTCAGTGACTTGACTTGTAACATAGCATCAAACACACCTGCTTTGGCACGAAGTGGGTGTTGCACAATGCATCCAGCTTACCACATATACTTTCCCACAGGTATTCAATTTCTAAATGTTCTTTGTACAATTTCCCATCGCGGTCCTCACCCATGGTGTTTCCTCCATGGTTCATCGTGAACTCGTTTTCGTATATCTGTGCCAACGATTGTACAGACTTCTTATCTGACATCTCGAAAAATCGCGAAGGTAGGAAAGCCTTGTCTTCTACAGGCCGAATGCGAGCTACGTCATCAAAGCGCCCTTCGATGATTCTACTTTTGATACGCTCCTCCAAGATGTGTACATTTTCTTCCGTTATAACAGGGACAGCCTTCATTACCCGCTCGAACTCGAGATCCTCCTCTAGGAGAGAGTTTTGGGGGCGTGCCCTTGTATCAGCTTCTCCCATAAGCATCCAATCCTTAGGGCCGACGTTCGCCGATTCCAGCTGTGAAATTTCCGCTTGAAGCCCGGCCAGACGCTTTTCATGCGTTGACATATCTGGTCGGTAGGTCAGCACATCGCTAGCCCTCAGAATGCCCAACCCACCGTAGTGACGGTCGTCTTCGTCCACCTCAAATAGATCCCCTTTTAATCGTGCCATTACCTGCCTACCTTGTTCATTCTCATCCATCCCATCCTCCTCGTCGCTGTCGGTAAAGTCTTCCATAGGAATATCAGGTTTTATATTATCGATTTCTTCAACGTCACCAGCGTCTTCGACATTACCGTCTTCTTTGACACCTTCATCTGCCGTGAAGGCAGGAGGGTTCCTAACACTAGAATGGATTTCCCTGACCCTAACTTCGTCATGGAAACGTACCCTACCAGGGGTTGACTGGGCCATTTTGAACGTTCTTTTCAGTCCTGGTTTAGAAAACAACGATGGGGGTTCGAAAAAATCGCGGTAAAAAACTTCTGCATTAGGTAATTCAGTTTAACACATATCTTTGTTGGAGAGATAGATAATACCGCTGTCCTCAGTATTTTCAACTTGACTGGGTGCAAAAAGTTCAAGAGACATATCGTCATCATCAGATTCTTCTGATCCACCTAACTGACCGTTGGAAGATGACATTGCCTCTGCTCGTTCCGTCTCTGCGTTAAATAAAGCCAAGTCGAAAAATCCATCGTTAAGTTCGTTCGTTTTGAGTCTCTTCTCCGAAAAACCGATGCTAGTGTTGCTTTGATGTACTACACCCTCGTTGTCCTCACTATCATTGGAGGAAGTTGAAAGGGATGCATTTTGTAGATTCACCATCCCTTCGTCCCTACCAGACCGGCCTTGTTCCATCCTGTCGAAGGACGAGTGGTCATATATGTCTCTGTTGACCTTCTTTTGGTTCAGCGCGTCGTTGAGATTGGTCTCATCCCTATCATCTGACTCTATGATTTCATCCTGATATGACATATCCTCGACATCGTGTTCTTCACCTTCACCCACCCCGACATTTAGTGCGAGATCCAGAATGGCGCAAATATTTTTTGTTCTTAGGTCCAGCTGGGCCCAAACCTGATCCTCTGTCATTCCATCAACAAAGAGGGAGGGAAGTGGTGTGATTTTAAATGTAATTTTTGGATTGACGGTAGGGGTCGGACTTCTCTTCCGTTTTCCTGTCGATCCTGCCTGTGACCGTGTTTCGGGGGCATGGGAGGGTTCCAGGGAGGATATAAGATTGTTTATAGGAGACTTCGAGAAAGGTTCGGATTGTATTGCTTTAGAGAAATGTGATTAGCGCATCGCCTGTAGGCTCAAGGAGTATTAAACCGCACATATATCGAAGACATCTTTGGTTGCCTTTAGCGCGGTTGCTGAGGTATTTAGACTACCAAGAACGAAATATTCCGGGTGTCGGTCTATAAGACGAGAGAGTTTGTGGATTTCGGCAGAGATTTCCTGGGTCTTTTGCTCGCCCAAATCATCTTGCTTCCGCCGAAACATGCCTTGAAGTTGATTGAGGAGATAGCAGGACCCCTGAAAATACTGACCAAGGCATGATCCTCAGTAAAAAATAAAGTCAAACTTTAGTCATGAGTTTAATTTCACCCAAATGTAATTGTCAATTGCCAACGCAAAATAGTTAAAAGCCATTATTTCCTCCCAAATGGCTGAATCCACATTGAAAGTTAATAAAATCAAGATTATGGATTACCTTTTTTACTGACATTTGTGTGACTTTTCATTGACTTTGTTAAATCCTTGGACTAAAGACTGGCTAAGCATGACTTTACTTTTTACAGAGCAAGAACTATCCATCCACTTGATGCAGCAATTGTATTGCCTAAAATGATATCCTTATTTCTATCCTCATCTACTTCTATGTTCTGATTGTCATCATCTGTGTCATCTGTGGTAGATAGCTACAACAGTGGGCATACATATGCCAAATTTTAAGGTTGTACTTGATGAATTTCTCAACTGGCCAGCTACCATGGGCAAATCAGTTCAGGTATCAGAACACTTTTGACCTTACTTTTTTTAGTCAAAAGGAGGACAAATAATAGAGAACTTACTACAGCAATTATACAGGCTATTATTAGTTTGGGTTGTTGGTGCCATGAAACTGTCACAAGAGATATTGAAATATTTCAGTTCTGCTGAAAAGTTGAGAAAAATGTTGGGGAAAAGGATCTTTCTCCCTGTGCTAAATTGGAGAAAAACTGTAGAAATAACTTAAAATAATAGTTACATTTTTTCCACTTTTCATATCCTAAATCTCTAAATAATTACATAACATTTTCCCCAAGCCATTTATCTACACCGCCATTCGTATCAGGTCTCGGTTCAATATCCTGCCATCAATATCCCTTGATCTTGCCTGCCATGTCGGGAAATGCCAGCTCGATATTCGTCGGTTATCGAAATCCAAAGTGGGGAGATTGTCTTGGGAGACTAGTGTCTGGAGGATATCTAGTTCAGATGTCTGTGAGGTATTCCTCCTTAGGTATCTGATAATGTTACTGTAGATGGTCTTACGCTATCTGCTGAATCTGAAGGTGTTGTGACAAATTTCTCTACGAAAGCACTGTCGAAATACTGGTGGTTTATTGGTAGTGAACATTTCTGGAACCTCCGTGTGCTATCCAT